>JADIIZ010000025.1:0-137109 GCA_027604345.1 Boothiomyces sp. JEL0866
CTTGGCAGAGATTGATAACTTTTTCGCGTAAGTAAATTGTGCTATGTACGTCATTTTGACTATTTTGGTCCTTCGAGTACTTTTATGTGGTCTTTACAGCTTGTTGATTAGCTTGAAGGTAAAATTCAGATTCCCACTTTTCAATTGCAGTACAACATGCCAAATTTCTCATGACAGGCATTCATATAATTCCCTAGTACTAATGATTTCAACAAATCCTCGTTCTGAATAATACCCTAAAATACTCGACGTCAGATTCAATGAAACTGTATGAATGTTAATTCATTAAGATGGAATTAATAGTAATATTAAGATATTCAACTAAAGACGCCCTTTAAAGCGCTAATCTGCACTATCGTTTCGAACCAGCTTTGTCAAAGGGAATTTTTGGAGTGCAAGTCCATAAGTGTTTTTCCGCTAAAATATTTTTCCTTCAAAATGCAAAATCTATTTTCCAAAGGCATTTCTACTTATGCTCAATCAGTCTCCATTTTCCATTGGGTAGTTGGAGGTGCAATGATTGGCACAGTAGGCACAGTAAAGATGGCACAGGTACTTTCTACTAAATCAGAACACCACAGACAAGGCTCAAAAAGGAAAACTAATGAACCTACACAAATCATTAGCATTGATTGTAGCAGTTTTAGTGCCAGGAAGAATTGCAGCTCGCTTGCTTACAAAATCTCCTATCAATTTGCCAGGATCCAAACTTGAGCATTTTGCATCGCATGCATCTCATTTTGCTCTCTATGGATTAATGGTTGGGTTGCCTGCCAGTGGTATTGCCATGGGGTATTTTTCTGGATTCGGATTACCATTCTTTGGATGGAAAATCCCTGGAGCTGCTGAACCAAAGAAACAGATTTCTGGTGCTGCTTACAAAGCGCATAAATTAATGGGTCAAGTCATTGTGTATTTAGTTCCTCTTCATATTGGTGCTGCTTTCTTGCATTCATTCAGGGGACATCAGATTTTCAAGCGTATCAACCCATTCAAAGGTCAGTAACTGCTATAGAATAAATTTCAACGTTTAATTGATTGAAGCCGACTCTAAAACTGCGGCACTATCTGAATTGAATATTTTATTATTCCATAATTGTGGATCTACGTTTATTGAAATTTTTAATGTTTATCAATCGCTGTGACTAGAGTACCCATTCATGGTGATATGCTCCCAACCATGCGTACTTCAACCTTATCTGAAAGTGCTTAAGGGTTTGAAACGCTGACAGGATAGTGTTTGTGAGCCTCTGCAATCGATCACCGTATCTCTCAGGCTTGAAAGCAACCTGGAATATCAAAATAGCAACGACCACAATTACCAATTTAAAAAAGATTTGCTAGGTAATCTTGTTGATGAGAACCTTATAGTTGAATCACAAAAGATACGACAGTGTCGATTTTATCATACTCATTGGTGTAATACATTGGCTCAGTTGTTTTTTGTTTACTTTTTTGTAAACCATTTGTGGTTGCACATCCTTAAACTTGCTCATTGGAAAATGTAAACGTATCTGAAACTACATATAGAAACTTTGCACTTTTACAATAGTTGAAACTAACCTACTAACCCTATGTAGTATCGTAATCCACTTCATTCTGACTTTTGGTGGAGTGGGCTCTTTAGCGCCAACCTTTACCCCTCACAAGTACCTACAACCAAGGCTAAACTGCACTGCCAATTCCCAAGAAATATAAATATGCGGATTGCACTAGGATGAAAATAAAATGTTGCTAATACTCTATATTGCTCATGTGGTAAGATCCTTGATTACGGTCCCAGTTTTGCGTCATGGATATCACCCATTGAAAGTGGTACACAATTCTTTTGAACAAATCAATCTTGACCAAACAAAATTAATCGCCGACATGTTTCTTGTACCAAGCTATCCAACTGTAAATATTGGCAATTTTCCTGTAAGATACTACTAAATCCTAGGACATTAATGTTGTTTGTTTACCAAACAAAATTCAACTCAATTTTAAAACAAAATCAAATGCTTACAATGCGTTTGCTACTTGGAGTGCGTATCCCAACTTGCACATGGTGATTAATCATGAAGTAAACTGTAATGGAAACCATGAAACAGTTTCCTTGAAAATTACTGATTTGATTCTCAAAGATAATCAAATTGACGGAAAGTACAATAGAGTAGATCTCCATGATATCGTGGAATACTACGATTTACAGATTGCCCAAGTTAGCACAAGCTCGCTTTCAAAACGTAGCACGCACAACCTCACAGCTCCAATTAATTTGAATTTTGAAAACGGAAAGGCAAGAGATGCGAATGTGACTATTTTTCAAGGCACACAAAGTCAGCTGAATTGCTTAAACTGTTTTACCAACGGAAACATAAACTTTTTGATCACCGCCAACGGTACACGGTTGGAACTTGCAGATTACACATTTCAATTTAATGGCGCCGATTTGGTCAAAAATGAAAAAATGGCGAAATTTTTTGAGTTTTTTTAATGTCAGAAGTCGATGATACTGAAAAATCAAATGGACTCTTTAACATCACATTGGAACCGCTTATCAAAGATTTCCTAAACCAACAAAATAGAAGTGCGTTAATAATGGAAAATCAATCTATTACAGTTCGAAATTCGAGTGATTTCAAACAGAAAATTTGGGACCTATTTCAACAACAGTTGAAAAAAGAAGTAAAAATAAGGGATGATGGAGGACTTGAAATGGTTGAGACGGATCCGCACATAGATTCCATAGATAATTTTATAAGGTTCAGAAAGAACAATCGATTTATGATGCCAACAGCAATCTCATTGACCACTCTTCGAACTTTCGCAAACAGTACTGCGCCATTATCAACTATTGTTTGCAGATATTCTTTCAATCTGCAAAATAAGGCACATTGGATTCAATTTCAAAACAATTTTATTCTACCACAAAGTCAGGATCGAGCTGGAGCCACTTCAAATGAAATTGTGTTTGATGTTTTACAAAGACTGAGGTCCCGTTGGTCTGGTGAATATCAAAGTGAAACTGCCAATTGGTATACTTGGGCAGCATTTATTGTAGAATCCGATCGATATGAACAGGATGGACTAATTGCACGGCCACCACCACCTCACTTAATACAACAATTTCGATCTGTACCAACATCTGCCACGCTGTCTTTGGAACACATAAACGCTGCTACAAATGCATCGTTAAACATTCTACGAGATGTCAAGCAACAGTTAGATCACTTGAAACAATTGTATCAAAGAAGACATGATGAGTACATGGTTGGCCATCAAGAATTCCTTAGTTGTGTAGGATCCCTAGAGATCTCATTGAGGTCCTATTTTAATATCATCCCAGAATATGAAACAGCTACAAGACCAAACACTGCGTCAGCGAACCGTTATCAAGGTAGTATACCGGAGCAGACTGATGTCGATCATCAGTATTAAACAAATAATACCATCCCATTCAAAATACTTTGATCATTTATTCAATCATTTCTGGAATAGCCAAGTCTGCACAACCTGGGTTAAATCCTCTTGCTGTTTGATAACCACATTTATTTTAAACATTATGATCAGAGCATGTTCTAAATGAAAGTTGCTCTGCATTAAACTTCGAAATTTGAAAATCAAATGAGACTTCAATATTTTTTGCCTTCAACTGTTGAAATCATCGAATATTCATTCGACTCTGGGCATTTTCATTTCAAAGATTAATTATACTTGAGCTTTATAGAATTTAAAACATGTGCTGAATTGATTTTTTGATCGCTGGTCATTTTTATTCAATCTATTTGGAACACGACAGCTGTAAAATTCGAAGTCAATGCTGTGGCAAAAATATATCTTACTGAAATACTGCTACTTGAAGGATATAGTTTATTAAGATTAACTGCACGATTACACGACGAAAAGTACGATTTTAATATTCCTATATGGTTTGGTATCACGATTTCTAATAATCTAAATTTCTGTCTTTCAAATCAACTGGTGTGAAAGGATTAATCAGAATAGATTGTTTAGGGGATTGCTTCATTAATGTTGGTCCTGCTGGTAATGGCAAAATTGTTGCTTCAATAATTTCAGCTGTTTGCTTAATACTATCAAAGAGAAAAATAAGATGCTATGAATGCATTAAAATTTATATTTATTAATTCAGCCATGTAGCTTGAAATACTTCCATATCAAGTCGAAGGATTCCTCCTTCACCATGTACACCTAAACCAGACGATGGAATATTTGCAAGTAGAGACAATCGCAGAGGATCAGTAGGCAAAGAATGATGTTCATACGGTATTATGCGAATGGAAGGAGACAACATAATCAGCGGTTGTTCTTTTTTCATTGAATTTGGGACAACAGCCAATTTTCCATCCAGTGAATTTTCTTGGGTTGTAAACAACGATTCAATGGACATTACAGCATTTGGTGGGTTAATATTCGCCAAGGCGTTTAGCGATAACATGAAATCCTCTCTTTCCAGAGAAAGAGTGGTAATTTCTTTCGAACTTGTGTCCCATAAAGCAACTCCAGTTTGGGGTAATAGCTGAGGGGAAAGGTCAGTCTGAGACATTATCTTTGGAGAGGTTGTAGATAGAAAGGCGAGTTCTTGTGATGTTGGAGTCGGAGATGGCAACAAGAATGAAGCAATGGAGAATAAAAATATCTAGGATTAATAAAGACACTCACGGTAAATACAGTTCCAAGTTTATAATTGCTGTCCATTTGGTAGATTGTCGACTCCTTCTCCACAGGGTCTAAATTTACAAAATCATTAAACAAATCATTCTCATTCTCGACTTTGCAGTTCATATCAAACAGTGAGTCAGCTTGTTGGAGTGAAAATAGGGTTTCATCTGGTTGTTTTAGAGCAGAGGTCTGCTTCAAGTCTTCATTTTCCTTTAGTAATTTGCTATTAGCCTCCTGAAGTTTGGACACTAAATCCAGCAGTTGTTTATTTTCTTCTTCCAGCTTTTTGTTCCTTGCTTCCAAGGCCTCCATTTGTTCCCGTTTTCTCTTCCTTGAAGCATCAGCCGCTTGACGATTTTTGATTAACCGTTGTTGCCTTTTATCTGTAGCTGAAAGTACTGGTTGCGCTGTGGATGGTTTCTTGGCGAGTACAGGTAAATTTTCAATTTTGACTTTTATCTTATCTTCTTCAGAATCGGAACTATTGGTTGTATTTGGCGATAATGGATATTGAACAATAGGGATAGTAGTGTACGGCGCAGGGGAGTTTTGAATTAAAGTCCACCATTCGTTTGCTTGATTGAAATTCATAATTTTTTAAAGAACAGTATGGAAAAATTTTCTGATGCCCTGACGCCACGCACTTTATCGAAAATGGTAACCGAACAAAACATGTGAGCAATGTTGGAGCGATGAGTTCCTTTGATATTCGCATCAGCATACCATCTAATTCTAACTCACAGATAGTCAACTGGGAGACTAATGTCCGATTAGTAAATGATATCCCAGTCTAATAATATGAATTGCAAATATCACAAGGGCATTCAGTTGCACTATGCAGAGTAAAATAGATGCATACTGTCAAAACATAATCAAAAGACTTCAAGAATTATTATTTTCATTATATTTAATTTAATCCTGAGCAGTTCCGTCCCTTGGGTAATACTTTATTCCCTTGTCAAGTAGCTGCTCTTGAATGTCCATAGGAAGCTTCCCCACTACCTGCACTGCATATATACCTTTTCTGAATTTGTCTATTCTCTGCCTTAGGTTAAGTAGAAATACCATTTGGCAACCCAAGACCCTTCCGGTTTCATTACTGCTACTACACCTTCAAATGTTGCGGAAGTACAATCCATTACTCTGTCACTATCATCTTTCATGTTTAAAACATCATCACAATTTTCACATCCGTCTCTTCTGAACTGATCGAATGATTTGACTAAAGAGCATAGCATACAAGCTCTCAGCTTTCTTCTATCTCTGTCAGCTGGGACAATGTCTGCCATATTTTGAGATTCAAAAACTGCAAAAAAGAAAACAAGTGAGGCAGCTATACTTTTTTATTTACGGCTGGTATTAATTTAAAGTCTGCAATTCCGTTAATGCCTGCGCGTTTAAAAATTAGTAGCGGAATCGATGGCTGAAAAGTTCTTCCATTCATTTCGGTTTTAGAAAAAGTTTGAATCACAATGTCTGTAACTGAAAGATTCAAGCAATTCCTGATGCGAACTTCCGTGGAGAAGAAAAATGATGCAATAACGGGAGAGATCAAGGACTTTCGTAGCATGTATTGGAAAGTTGATATCATTTAACAAAGTTCTTTTTGGAAGTGCTTCCAAATACAGCAGATGAAGAATGCCTGTTGAAATTGCTTGACAAAGAGCGGCAATGTTTCTACGAGCTCAAGGGGAAGTTTATCTTTGACCCACGAACGATAAAGGACAATCTGGAATTGAATAACCCGCTCTCACAGGAAGATGATGTATTTATGATTAATAGAAGAATGTGTGGAAGCAGTCTTTTGCGGATAATGAACTGAAAGCTACAATCATGCAAGACGTGTGTAGAACGTGATTCAAAATTAAATTAGATTTCCCGAAAACCGTCGTTTCCAGGATCCACAAGTTCGAGAAATCCTAGAAAATGTACTATTCGTGTGGTGCAAGATGAATCCAAACATATCCTACCGACAAGGTTGTCTAATAGTAATTTTAGGCATGCATGAGCTGGTTGCCATCATCTTTATAGTGGTGGAGCATGATTCCAATTCATACCCAGAGCTTGGTGAGTATTTCTGCCACAAATTCATTGATGCTGATGTTTCCATTTTATTCTTTAATCTAATGAGAAATGTCAAAAGTTGGTATGAAATATCCCCTCCTAGTAAAGAACTCACAATAATGCCTATAATGCAAACTTGCCGAAATGTTATGGAGTATCTAAAAGCGTTGGATTATGAGCTATATCGTCACTTAAGTTTATTGGAAATAGAACCACAGCTGTTTGGAATGTAAATTAGATTAATCTAGTCGCTGGTTCAGGTTGTTATTTTGCAGAGAATTCGAAATAGACGCTGTAATGACACTTTGGGACGGCTTGTTAGCAGATGGTAATGTTTTAGTTGCTGAGTGGTTCGCCGTGTCAATGTTAATTGACAGTCGTGATGAATGTATTTGCTCCTAAAAATAGTACTTTCTTCTGACTATAACCAGCTCCTACAGAAATTGATGAAATACACCCCGCCAGAAAAAAGTATAACTACACAGTTCTCTTTGGCAATTGATCTTAGAGATCAGTATTCCACACTTTTTGCTGATTCCGCAGATACGAACGAGACTGAAAATGCCACCAAGTCGGATGAAAGGAATACAATCGAAAAACTGAGTCATATTAAAGAATCTCTCTTCCATATCATTGCACACATTGAATCAATTGAAAAATCATCCTATTCAGGTCCATCGCTGACGATTAAGACCAGAATAATTCAATCTGAAATGCATGCTGTGGCACAGAAATTGGATTTGTTTCTCGAACCTACTCTGAAAAAAAACGATTCATCAATCGTTAAACTTCCTATATCACAGACAGCGGAGCAACTAGCTGGGCAATTGAAAGCGGGGTTTGTAGGAATGAACAGAGCGTTCCAAGGTCTAATTAGTGACACAAACAGCCAAAACAGAAAATAAAAGTGTTATTATTGATCAAGATATACCAATTAACTTTATGTAAATGATTGTCTATCAGAATAAGACAGATACACGTTATCTATTGACAGTTTTTCTTCTCCATTGACTGTCAAAAAACGTCACCCCGAAAATTTGATAATTTTCAAAGAGTCAATGGACCAAGACGGACCATCCCTAAGAAGAGCAGGGGCAAGAGGACCAGATAAGGAGCAGTCGTTAAGAAGAGGACCTCCTCCCAAAGAGAAACCACGAACAGAACTTCCAATAATTGACAATCCACAAAGCAGTAGCGATCTAGAGCCAAAATCAAGGAATAAAGATGGAAATGAAGCATTAGCTTGTAATTTATATTTAACGTAGCTCAAAAGCAGAAAATGAGAGCTCAAAGAATCACTGATATGGTAGATAATGACGATTCCCAGCAAGATAGTTTGCCACAGATATCCAGAAAAGCAGCTGACACAGATTCAGTACTATCAAAGAAAGATAAACCCAGAATTGTGAATCCAGCCAAAGAGGGTGAATCTCTGTTGCGCAAAGCTCCAGAAGTATCTTTGAGATCCAAAGTTGCAACAAAGATTATTGTAACTGAAGAAGATGAGGAGGAAGATGAAGTTTTAAAGAAGAAAAAAGGGCCTGCAGATAATATTTCAAAGCCTGGAACTGCAGAAGGCGGTCCCAGTTTGCGAACCAAGAGAGTTGAAAAGCCAGTTGAGGCAATAGCGGAAACTCAAAGACGATTATCAAGCACGCCACGAAAAGAAGAAGAGGATGTAGTTGCAGAAGAACCAATTAATCGGGGAGCAACACGCAAACCTGTTCTTTCAGGACTGGGAAGAATGACAACAAAAGCACTAAAAGTACTAGAAAACTTGGATGAAAACTCAAACTCGCAAGATGCAGCAATTACATCAAAGAAAACAGTCCGAGCAACACCAGTTAAACCTCAACCGGTAGAGAAGTCTAGAGAGTCATCTTTAAATGGAAAGTCAGCCAACAAGGGGAAAAGGACAGGACCTGTTTGGGAAGGAAAGTGCTATCCTAAATGGAGAATACTGGTGTCTTATGCCAAACTTGGAACAAAATTAATCAAATGTTACCTTGTGTACTACAAAGCGGTTCAAAAAATATTAGATTTACCACTCAATAATGGGGGCCAAATGGCTTTCATTATGCAAATGTTTAAGACCACGGCAGATCCAGCATTTTCCAAGAAAGTATTCTATTGCTAACCATCAAGTTAACTCAATTGTTAGATCCAAGCGTTAATAGGAATCGAGAAATTATTAATACTATGGACCAGTTGCTGAAATATCGTTTGAAGAGTTATTCTTTGTTTAGCCTGGATAGAAGAATGAAATTGTGCAAAGTAATGCAGGTAAGATAGCTTTAAGGAAAGTATGAATCTCATCCTGAATCCCGATTAATCTGTAAAGAAGGACAAAAAGCACAAAATTATTACTTTATTCTAAGTGGAAAGATTGAAATTTTTACAATTAAACATGGCGAGAGGAATAGGGTGACAGGGTATTAATTTAGATGAATGTGATGAATGCTGGAGAAAGCGTCGGAAGAATCCAACTTATCAATGATATTAGAATGGCCTCTGTGGCTACCTTAGCACCAACAGAATTCTTGGTAATTGACAAGCGTAAGTCAAAAACTAATTTTAGGTGAATTCATGAATGTAAATGATACTAATATAGATGACTCAACTACTGACCAAAGAAGAACTTGAAGATCAAATGGACTCACTATCTAGGCTTCCACACTTTACCAAACACAAAGACTTTTTGGCAAAAACGAACTCTTTGTTTGAGGTAGTTGTGTATTCAATGGGCGATACAATTTTGACTGAAGGGCAAGCTGAAACCAAAATCTATTTCATTTTGGAAGGAAATTGCAAGTGTACAAAGAAAGTACCATTTCTTCAGAAAAAAGGCAGCGGAGGTAAGGATATATCCATCTATGAATCAAATATGCCTGTGGGACCAAATGAGGAAATAATTGAGCATACATTTACTATTCAAGAGCTGGAAACTTCTGATCATTTCCCTGGAATAAATCCAGAAACAAAAAAACTTAATCAGGTGGATATCGAAAGAGCAGCTTTAGCTAGTGAAACAGATTTCGATGCGACAATATTGGAATTTTCAGTTACTGCCACATCACGAATTGAGGTGGCAAGTATTCCCAGATCAGATTACATGAAGTTTGCGACTCCTGACATGTTGGTAGAAACAATCCAGCAGAAAAATCTGTACGAAGTGTCAGTCCGTCAAGTTCAAGAGGGGTTTTTAGAAAAATTAAAGTGGGATTCATACAAAAAGAACACTGTTGACAACATGAAAAAGAAATAGTTTAGAAATACATTGTCTCTAATATACAATATCAACATTAAGATTTTTGCTGTTTTGTTGATTATTATAGATTCGTCTGGTGCAAAGTTTGCTTAGCATCACTGTACTAAGAGTTGTCAATACTGGCGATTGCCTTGTACTAGCATAAAAGCACTTTGTAATTAGATCAAGCACCCACACTAATCTATCCAATTTATTTCAGAGTTGCGGTTGGGCACAGATTTTCACCATTACAAATTCTCTCTCAAGTTGAGGTTTTGTAAATCAAAAAAATGAAATTTCATTTTGGTCCTTGGCAGATAAACTCCAGCGAAATGTAACAAGAATTAAAACCAGATTTTTCAATTCCAAGCTTTCCTTTGGACTTGTAAACTTAAAGCCAGTTGTCCCGGGACGTATCCATTATTAATGTAGATGTACTTGTAATCAGCAGACGAGTAGTCAAACGATTCAATCAGTTAACCACTGATGAAGTGTCTGATATGTTTCAATCTGCCCAGACAATCGCCAAGCAATTAGAGAAGGTCCATAAAGCAGATTCAATGACAATTACTATCCAAGTACGATTGAACTAAGCCAGGATGGAGAAGCAGCTGGTCAATCTGTCCCACATGTGCACATTCACTTGATTCCTAGACACAAGGGAGATTGGATGGACAATGACGAGATTTACGCAGAGATTGACCACAAAGAAGCAGAATTAGGAACAGTATTATCAAAAGATTCAGAGCATAAGCCTTTAAAAAAGATTGTGCCTGACTCTCTACGAGTTGCTCGCACATTCGAGGAGATGGGACAGGAGGCAGATTCACTACGGCCCTTGTTTAAGCAGTATGAAGATATATGGAAATAATCTTTGAAATAAATTGAATGTTTATTTCCCCTTGTAGACTGGTGCGCGTTTTTCCTTGAAGGCTTGGAGTCCCTCCAAACGATCTTGGGTAGGGATTACTTGAGCATAACATGCTTTTTCAAAAACCATTCCGTTCGCTAAATCTAATTGCGATCCGTGATTAATTGCAAGTTTTGCCATTTGTAACGCAATTGGCCCTTTGTTTAACAAACTTTTTGCAAATTCAATACTTGCTGGCAGTGCAGAACCGTCTACTGCTTTGTTTACAAGACCCACTTGCAATGCTTGTCGAGAGTCGAGAATCGCGCCAGTGAAAATCAATTCTTTAGCTTTAGGAACACCAATTAGTCTCGGCAATCTTTGAGTGCCTCCTGCACCAGGGATAATTGCGAGATTCGTTTCAGGGAATCCAATTTTTGCCTTTTCACCTGAAATACGGATATCAGCAGCTAATGCTAATTCTCCTCCGCCTCCCAAAGCAAATCCATCAATGGCTGCAATTGTAGGCATAGGTAATTCCTTAATTAGTTGTAGAATACTTCAAATTCCGTAAATGAGGCTCTCAACGAATGAACAAAAGCAGAAACCTGTTCAGGAGTCATTGTTGCTCTTTCTTTTAAATCAGCACCTGCACAAAATACACCATCAACGGCGCTGTTGATAATGACGACTCTTGCGTTAGGGTCTGTTCTGAGAGTTTGTAAATGTCCCCTGAATTGATTCAACAGATTGGATCCCAGGGCATTCTTTGCTTTTGGACGATAAAAAGTAAGTTTGACGATTCCAGCTTCATCTCCTTTTAGGTGTTCGAGGATGCATTCATGGCTTGAGATGGATCTGAAGTGAAGTCTGTTGAACTTGGTTTTGAACATTTGAACAAAACTTTTTTGAAAGGTCATGCGAGCAGCTTTTAAATTAAAATACCAACTGCAGCCAAATAGCCTTTTGCTACTTTCTATGCACGGAATCACTTTCCTCGATCCTAATCATTCAAATACCAAATATTACCCGGCTATCAGGATTACACCTGGTGGTCCTTTCAACCTATTAGTGACTGCCCATAGTGTGATATTTGAGTCTGTCTTTTTTCAGTTTTTTCTTTACTAATGTCAATCTCTATTTGCACTCAGCGTCTAACTGAAGAAAGAAAACAGTGGAGAAAAGATCATCGTAATCACAAACTAAGATAGCATTCGGATTTTGGGCGAGACCAGAAAAGGAAAATAATACGATTAATTTAAAAACTTGGCTGGTTGGAATCCCAGGGAAACAAGGAACTGACTGGGAAGGAGGAGTTTACAAATTGAAATTACTTTTCCCTGACGAATATCCAGTAAATTATACTCTAATATCCAGCAAAAACCGCCAAAGTGTGTTTTTACTCCACCTCTATTTCAGTATTTTCAAACTAACTAGTCCAAATGTTTATCCGTCGGGAACAGTTTGTCTATCTATTGTAAATGAAGAACAGGATTGGAAGCCAGCAATCACTGTTAAACAGATTTTGCTGGGAATTCAAGATTTGTTGAACGACCCTAATCGTACAATTATCTAATTCTAGCTCTTTCGCCTGCACACAGCGATGCTTACACTTTATTTAAGAAGGATCGGGCGGCATATGATAGAAGGATCAAGGAACAAGCGAGAATGAATCGTCCTATTGAATAGATACTTTATTAAATGTTACAATTTTTCACCAAACCTTTTTTTGACAGTGAGAGCAATAAATAAGATACTTGCTGGTATTCTTCGCTGTGCCCGTCTAGGGCAAAATAGTCTGGTTCATCGGGAATGCTATGGCTGCAAGTTCTGTGGTTGCGATCGTCAGGGGTGTCAAATATTTCTGTAACTACTACGGCTCCCCATCTAACTCTTCTTTTCTTTGATACTTCTGATTTTACAATGCTTTTCATTTAGTTGAAGGGGAATCTCTCTTGGTTTTGACATGGTGATGAGTCAGATGAAACCCCAATGTCATTCGAATGCAAGAACTAAAGATTGAGGAATACAAAGAATAAATATTAATCTCAGTACATGAATAAATATGGGTTTTTATTTTACAATGTTAAATTGAATCAGTTTCGAAAAAGTCAAGTTCCAAGTCAAAGATCAATTCAGTGATGCGCTGGTCAATCAAAGAAGCTTCAATGGTTTCTTTCAATTCCTTTTCAAATTGAGGATCGTGTATTTCTAGGCCCAGGTTTTGGCGTGCATTGTTGAACTCGTCAATTTTCAATAGCTTGAGGTGTGTGTCTTTTTGTTGCTGTTTAGAGCAAGTATGGAATTCTTCAAGGTCGAATTTCAATTCATCGTAGATTTTGCAAGGCATAAATGTTTTTTCCTTTAGGATCCTTAAATATCCCTTTTACAGTGACTGTTCTCTGACTCCCATCTTGGGACCCAGTGACTCACGAAAAGCACAGCCACAATTTTTACAGCATTAAAATCATTTTATTAAAAATATGATAATTATTATATAATTATTCATAAGGCTACGTCTACTGGTTCTATAGTGTTCATTTGCTGAGCAAATTGCATACAAATCAATTGTTGCTTAACTAGAGAAACTTGTAGGGCAAATTCTAGTTCTCTTTCCTTTTGCTCCAAATAAGAAAGGTCTAGTGCCAATTCCAAGTCTTCATCCATCTCTTCATCAGTTGGTATTTGTGAGGGGTAGTCGTATAAATCACCGCAGATATCTTCAGGGTAGAAGTTTTCTTGGTTATGGTAGTTTTGAAGCGCACTTTGCAAGTCATTTTCAGAGATTTTTCTCTTGTAAAACTCTTGTGCATCTACAACCTGAATCTTTGCTGATGGAGATGGATGAAGAGGTTCGATTTCCCCCCAGGTATCATTGTCAATATCCCGCGAAACACTATACTTTGCTGACCTAGCACTACGTTTGATAGCGTTTTTAAAACTGGCGATTCTTTTGTGGGATTTAGCTGGTCGCATAAAGTAATCCTCGTGTTTTCGCTGTAAAATTTTTTCACTCTTTTTATTCCCTCTCTGAGTCACTGTGGCTTGAGGAGAATGTTTCACCTGCCTTTTGTTTGACGAGTCATTTGGTGATTACAAATGACAGAATGGCCGAGGTGATTGATGTGATTATTAGTGTTAAGAGAGATTAATCACGCTTAAAATCCTCAAGAGAGATCCTTTCCTGGGACCACGGGTGAAATCAGCTCGTGATAGTGAAGGCTATTATTAAATTTCTTTATTCTTTATCAACCATAACCCAGTTGTTCTCATCCACTACCACCCACTCTTCCAGATTAATTTCGTCCTTTTGTTCCATTAATGAGAGCTGTAGCGCTAGTTTCAGATCTCGGTCTTCTTGATCAATAATAGCTTTTTGGCTGTCTTCAATAACTTTGCCAAAGTTTCTGTTTTTCATTATTGCAAACTCCAAATCATCTGCTAATCGAACTTTTTGTTTGGTTTCGGCTCTGTAACTTGGCAGCGTCTGTAAATCATCGTTAAATGTACCCCATCCCCTGGAACCATCTTTGACCAGGTGGTTTACTCCACGATGATGTTTGGCATTAGTCCTTGTCATTTTAACTTTGTAAAGTCAAAAATGTCACAAGATCAATGCGGCGAAAAATCATGTTAAAACATACTAGAATAGTGCCTTATTGAGCATCCATCACTTTTGCGGTCTCACAACATTGATTTAACAATATCGGGGTTCTGACACTCCATAGTTTCAATGCCATCCTTCCAGTGGCGCAGTGCTTCAAATACTCTACAGAAACACTTACTCTTTTACATGCAAAGGTAGGATGATTTTAACCCAGTGATTTTGAAGCCCAATTCTTATATGCGGCCAAGAATGGCTATACTGAACGAGCGGAGAGACTATTATTGGATGGGAATTATGATCCTTCCAAAGATGAAAATGCAATAGTACAATGGGCATCGACGAATAACCACTTCAAAGTTCTTCAAGTCCTTCTAAAAGATAAAAGAGTCGATCCAACGGTTAATAGCAACTTTTGCTTGCAAACCGCTTGTACCAAGGGATACTTGGGGATTGTACAGTTGCTGTTAGCCGATGGAAGAGCAGACCCTCAGGACGAAAACGGAATAGCACTGTGGATGGCAGCGTATAATGGCCATTTGCATATCGCAAAATTGCTAATTCAAGATGGGAGGGTTAATATTTATTCCATAAATGATGGATTGCTCCCTATTGAAGCTGCGCTTTTACATGACCATTACGAAGTTGCCGATTTGCTTTTGCAAGCATCTAGGACTCACTCCCAAGGTTCTAGCACCACCGTTACCAACTTGGATCCTTCTATTGTCGAACTAATCAAACAAAAGAGCATTTCCAATATGCGGGCAGAAACGTCTGTGATACCATCAGTGGTCACAAATATGCAGAAAAAGAGTATATCAGAGATCTCGCTCTCCCCCACTGTCATAGATGACGATGGTTCTACTGAAAAGGTTCAAATTGAACCAATTGAAGAAGTGGAGGAAGACTCTTCTTCCGATGATTACTTTGTTGAAATGATATCCGTTGCTACACAAACCTCCAATACCTCGAAAAAATCTAACGGATATCCGCTGGATCACAAATTGCTCAAACTGGTACAAAATCGAAATAGAGTCACTCAGGTGGAGTTTGTAGAATATTTAGTAAACTTGACAGAAGAAGTTAGTACCAAAGATCAAGCAGTTAGTTCCGTAGGTTTCAACAACGCACTGCTCGAACTACTTAAGCCATGCGGTACACCTGAAGCATTAAAGAATCAATATCGAGGGGATATTTATAGTTTCACTAGAGATTTATTAATGTTTGCACAAAATAACGGGAAATTGCTCTTAGCCCCAGATACTACCAAGCAGTTTAGCAAGAAATACAGCGCACCAAGAGCCGTGTGGAGGTTTATGAATCGTAAAAAGAATCCTGTTGAATTACTTAAAAAGTACAGCAAGTCGTCCCAACCACCAGTCAATTCTTTTCTACGAAAGATTTTTGTTTAATATAATGTAATTCCATATAGTTTGGAGATTATGAGAACTTGACAAAGTCCTCTCTCAAGCTACTTCTCCAGTACAATCAGATACCGTTTCATCCTTTCACACTGAAGCGCCGGCCAATACCTTCAACAACTAAATAGAATATTAAGTAGCCTCTCGTACGGTTAAACGGGACCACTCTCATCTTCAGTGGCTATTTTAGAGTGTTGAATTTCTGAGGCTAAGCACATCCTCCGCCTTCAACAAATAAAAAGTTGAAAAAACCACCACATACCCCAATGATCCAATTCCTACTATTTACTCCAATAATCTCTGGTATAACAAAAAGAGATGAATCGTATCAACCGGAACTTACACCCGAGTTTCCTCACCTACTCGGAGTTGATCGTATAAAATCATGGATGGACACCACTCAGGATCCTTGCAACGACTTTTACAAATACGCTTGTGGAGGCTTCATCAAAAAGTATACCGGTTACAGAGATACTACGAATGTGATGAGTTTAATGTCAGAGTCGAACTCACTGTTGATGAAGCAAATCATGAACCAGCAGCAGGATAGCTTATCAACAACCCCAGAAGAAACTCAAATATTTACACTAACAAAGGATTACTATTCCTCTTGTTTAGATACAGATTTGATTGCGAAGCGGGGAATAGAACCATTTTCCAAGCTGGCCAAGTATGTCATGCAGAAATTTGATGAAGCTGCCTCGTTACCACAATTACTCGGCGACTTGCAAATTACTAGCGGTGTTGGGATTATATTTTTGTCCAAGTATGACCAAGTACCCCAACAAACTATGCATGAT
Organism: Boothiomyces sp. JEL0866; assembly: GCA_027604345.1. Taxonomy (NCBI): domain Eukaryota; kingdom Fungi; phylum Chytridiomycota; class Chytridiomycetes; order Rhizophydiales; family Terramycetaceae; genus Boothiomyces; species Boothiomyces sp. JEL0866. The sequence goes on from JADIIZ010000025.1 coordinate 16,649, forward strand.
CTTCGATTGCAGTTAGTGCCTGCCCCAGCTTATAATGTTACTCTCGAAACTGTGCAAAAAATTATGCAGATTTACGTTAAACTTGGGTTCTTGCCGCAGAATGACTTGGATTACACTTCAAAGTGGATATGGGGATACGAGCGCCGTCATTTGTACTTTTCGAAACATCTCAAGTACTTTATATCTAACCTGTAGTCATGTTTATACCAGAAATAATAATGGTACTGATCAGTACATGACTGTTGACGAATTTAGCAGTGAAACCAATCTGAATTGGAGGGAATATCTATCTCCATTGAAATTGGAAAAAATAACAAATATCCATTTGTGGGCAGAATACGATTCTTGGATTCCAGAAGTGGAATACTTGCGCTCCGTCGATCCAGAAAATTTACGATATTTCGTCCTTTGGAGACTTGCTCTGGCTCACTTCAACAAACTATCTGACGAGTACTATACTATTTGGAAATCTGAGGTGGCGGAAAGGCAATTGAAAATGCAATATCACAGTTTTGAGACTGCGTCTTCATTTTTGGGTGCCAGCTGTATTGAAGAAACAGGTGACAATCTTCGTTATCTATCTGGTCATATATATATCAAGTATGCATTTAACGAAACCCAAAAGATTGCGGCTACAGAAATGGTGGACAATTTGTTTTCTGCACTCCGCAGCCGCCTTTTGGAGCTGGACTGGATGGATGAAACGTCAAAAAATGCTGCAGTTGCAAAACTTGATAACATTGTTAAAATTGTTGGATATCCAGATTGGGTGAAAGATGCCCATAAAATACTAGAATACTATCAGCCTTTAAGGTTTAGTCCAGATACATATTTTGAGAATGCTGTGCAATCTCAAATTTTGACAGAATTCATGCCTTCCATTAGACATTCTAGAAGAAACTCAGTGGAAAGAGATACATTGTTCAAAGATCATATGTGGCAATTGAACGCAGCTCATTTGATAAACTTGGTTCAAATTCAAATCAATCCTGGGTTCATTCAACGGCCATTGTTTTCCGCCTTAAATTCTAGAGCAATGAACTATGCTTCACTTGGTGCCGTGATTGGTCATGAAATCACACATGCCTTTGATTCTTACGGTTCTCAATTTGACAAGGATGGTGTAAGAAAGCCTTGGATGACTCAGCAAACAAGAGAAGAGTACAACAAACGACAAAAATGCTTCATTGATGAATATTCGCAAATTCCCATTGTTTTCTCTGATGGACAGGTTGCGCATGTAGATGGAGAATTAACTATTACTGAAAATATAGCTGATAACGGAGGTATGCACAATGCGTATAAAGCTTGGAGTTTGTTGGAAACTGAAGATATATTTGCAAAGGATGGTGACTTTTCGCCTGCGCAAATATTTTGGCTATCGTACGCCCAAACTAATTGTGAAGCTACCAATGATGGCAGACTTCGAAAGCAGCTCTCTTCAGATGTTCACTCTCCCAAGACAGCCAGAGTTTTCGGCGCTCTCATTAACTCGGACGATTTTGCAAAAGCGTTTAATTGTCCTATCGGTTCGCCAATGCATCCGTCAAAAAATACTTGTCGCATACTTTAAATATATTCTTTACATTCTACTAATACGTTAAAGTCACGATTTTCTAGAACTTTGAACGTTCAACACATGATTTCCACTAAACCGAAATTGCAAAAGTTTACAAATCGGATTTTCAATGAACGCAGCAAAAGCAATTCTATCGAAAATTGACTTGACCGGGAAAACTGCAGTAATAGTAGGAGGAACTGCTGGAATAGGTCAAGGGATAGCTCTTCAACTTGCTCAGCTTAACGCAAAGGTTGTACTTGCCGGAAGGAACGCGAAAGCAGCTGAGGATATTATCAAAAGCTTTCCAACCAATAACTCTCACGCTTTTGAAAAGGTTGACTTTTCGCTTCTCAAAGATACAAGAAGATTTGCAGAAAATATCAAAGAAAAGTACAAGAATGTCGACTACTTGGTGATTACTGCTGGCATAATGAGAATGACCGGAAGACAGGAAACGGAAGAAGGAATAGATGATAAGATGGCCGTTCATTATTACTCTCGTGCTAGGCTAATTCTGGATTTGATTCCAGTAATGAAAACAGGATCAAGAGTATTATCAGTTATGGCTGCTGCTCAAGGAAGTCTTGTTACCGAAACGGACTTTGATCTAAAACATTCCTACAGTGTATTTAATGCATCTCAGGCCTGCCCACTATACAATGACCTGTTGGCCGATAAGCTTTCCACCTTGTATCCCAACATAGTTTTCTTTCACTCTTTACCAGGGATGGTGAAGACCAATCTAATTGAAGGCCTCCCATGGTATCTTCGCATTCCTACCAAATTGTTGACTCCGTTTGCAACTTCCATCGAAGACTGCGGAACATTTATGTGCAGTGGCTTTCTTGCGCCAGAAAGATCATCAGGCTATTACTTGCTTGGACCCAAAGGTGAAGTTGTGCAAAAGCTTAAAGTTCATACAGATGATTTGAGGGACAAAGTTTACCAGCATACACTTGACTTGATAAAGTAAAATGTAAAGTTTGCCTTCATTATAGAGTTCTTTTTGATTATGCAAACAATCTTTATAATGCATGGCTGGCATTTGCGGTGATATTTCTTCATTATAATTCAGCAAAAGTTGAAAAAAATATTGAAATCATGCCTTCGTGTGAGAGGTACTTTAAGGATATGGCTGACTGCATCAAAGCTTCCGAATGTTACAAGACACATAAAAACAAAGCTTCAACATGCTTGGAATATTTGATCATGGAAAAGACAAGGAGCAAGGATGTTGTTCTTCCACAAACACCAGAAGTGCAAATGAAGTTGGACCAAGCTCCAATTGAGTGCAAAAAAGCCCACCAAGCGTATTTGGAGTGCAAAATGTATTTGGTAAATGTGGTTAATGTAGATGAATCCGAAAAGCAGGATGCGTGGTGGTTACGGAGATTCATTCAGGACAAAAAAGGAGGACTAATCGATTCCTCATAGGTTTTAATAGTAGTATTATAATATTTTTATTGTGTTTCTTGTTGCAATGAACGACTTTATTTGAGATATATGAGGCTACTAACATATGCAAGTATTAAGATTGTTAATACGAGTATGGTTGCATATGTGATGAGAGCAATGTTCTTGGAACCACCGAGATACTTTTTAAACTGCTCCTTGTCGTTCGAATGAGGGAAGGGTGCGTAGGGTATTGGAACCGACAAGAAGTCGCAGATAGGCTTGTAGCCCTCCTTTATATGAACAATAAGAAGTCTATCTGCAGCTACATAGGCTTTTACTTCTTCTATATGTTGTTTGTACATTTTAATCGCAAATTCTTTATCACTAAACTTTCCGTTAAACGTCCCATTCCATACTATAGCGTCCAGACATTCGTTCATCCTAGGAAAGATAAATACTTCGGCCATCCAAGGTATCCTTAATTCGCTAGCTGCGATAGTATCTAAACAGGAATTGTACCAGGAATCTGGATCTCTTACAGTAAGAATAACTTTGGCTGTCGGATTCAGCATGAGCAGTTCCTTGTAAAATGCACTTGCGGGCCATCCGGAAATTGCTTGATAATTGGCCAATATCTTTTGTAATGTCTCTGTCTTGCCTTGTTGCTTTTCCTTCCAAGCTTTCAGCCATTGATCAAAGTTTCTTTTGTTAAAAAGCGTATACCTAAGTTGAATAGCATCAAACATATGATGGCAGTCTATGCCCAACTCTTTCATCGCTAGAGACAGAGACGAAGTGCCTGTTCTTCCATACCCAACACAAATTACTTTAATATTGGACATGCTTCTTTGGCAGAATAATCGTAGTTTATAAAGAGACTGTGGTTGAATTTTAATTTCTTTTTACGATGCGAGGTCCAAGTGTTGAAAGTGGTTAGGGTCCCGCTTTATTGTAATCAGGCCTAACTAGCTTTGTACGCACGGCTACAATGGTACATTATTGAACTTTCTCGGAATATAATCATGTAAATGGAATTGTGGATCATAATACTTTCATTTCAAGCACTTTTCAAAGTTTCACATCAATCACGTTTTTGGTGACCCCACCAATGATCCTAAAAAAGGCAGCGACACAGACTATTATTTTGGAAAGGTAATTGAGTAGAGGCAACTATACTTGGATAACCGCAGCACTGGAACAAGTGCATAACCATTGTACGTAAAGGGATACTCTGTGGTACATAATTCCATACTTGTCCGTGTCAAATTATGCGTAAACTTCAATAGCCTCCACTCGATCACAAAGTTAGATATTTTGATCACAGAAGAATCACAATTATTTCCAAGGGCACAAATGAATAAAGATTTAATTGTTATTTGGTACAAGAAGGATTGATCTACAGCCATCGATAATAGATCTGGTAGATCAAAGTATTAAAGATCTTACAGAATAAGCAGGAGCAGTCATTATTATAGTTTACGAGATTAGAAATGAAAATGGAGGATTTCTAGTATTCAAGTCACGTAATTTGTTTTCCAAACAAAGATCCATCGATGGATCCACTTGAGAGCCTGAATCAAGAGATTGGAGAGTTTGAAGATTTTGTGGACGACTTTGGTATTCACTGCTTAACAGTAGCATCAAAGATGAACGATATCTTGTCGGGAAGGTACAAGGATGTTGATCTCCCAAAACCAAAACCTAACCCTGAAGAAATCAAAATACAACCGCAACAAGAAATAGCAGTGATTCCAGCACCAGCAGATGAAATAAATCGGAAATCGAAACCTATTGAAAAAATAAAGTCGGTTTCGAACGGAAAGCTCGATTACGCAAAGTGGAGCGAGATAAAAGAGCACAGTCCACCACCAAGTCCAAAAGCTAAACAGCCAAGCAGTTCTGAAACAAAAAAGATAGCACCAAAAGTCGAAATAAAAGGGGTACACCAACGCCTTGTGCAAAATGCCGTAGATAAAGCTAGAAAGCTTGGCAAGGAAGAATTTGTAAAGCATAACTTTGAATCGTCATTAAAGCATTTTACGGAGGCCATAGAAACATCAAAAGCGCCCTCGATGGATTTAGTTCCAAAGCAAAACCCCAACGATCCATTCAAATTTCTGGACAGTATCCTTGCACCTTCTCCAATACCAGTAGATCCTATATTATACAGCAATCGAGCTTTAGTCTATTTCAAGTTGGGAGATTTTGAAAAATCGTTACAGGATTGCAAAGAGTGCTTTTCACTAGATCCAATGAATGTTAAATCACTTTATCGCCAATCTCAGTGTCAGAGGTCAATGAAATTATATTCGGATTGCGTGAACAGCTTAAAAGATTGCATATCATTGTTGGAAAAACATCCAGAAACACAAAAGCATGTGTCTCTAAAAGTATGCAAAGAACAGTTGAAGGAAGTCGAGTTGTTGAAATCTGACAAGGAGATTGAACTACTAGAGGCAGGTGATTTACTCAAGGATCCTTCTTCAGAATTATTGGGACATTTACTTCAGATATATTCGGACAGTAGCCACCAAAATGACAAGGAATTCACCAAAATTTCTTCAAACATAATCGTATTGTTGAAATCTCACACAAGCATGAAACATGCATTTCGATTGCTTGGTGGATTCCAAAGTCTTACCAATTTCAATCTAAATATCAACGAGAGCTGGATAGATATTCTATTAGAAGCTTGTGTAGACTGTAATGAGAATATTCGCGAATTTGGCGAATACTTGAATAGGCTAGTGCTGATTGTTCTATCAAACAGGTCAAAGAATGGTATCGCGACAAAGTTCTTTTCATTTCTCAGCCATCACAGAGTATTACTAGGCGAATTAGCGCGATTGAAGGATTTCACAAAGCAAATAGGGGATTCTATAAAATCAGCATTGGAAGTGGAATACGACGAGGCCTATTTGGAATTTCTCTCTGCGCAGTGTAGAAACAGCTATGAACTGGATGAAAGATTTAATATTTCTATTGAATGGTTGATAAACTATGTTCTGAAAAGATCAGATTTGATCGGAGATCAATTGCTCTTGAATTTGTTGTTCTCTTTAAGCAAATTGGAAAATCTCAATGTAAAATCAGTAATGTATAACCTAGCAGATGAAATCGTTGTTGAAATCACAGCAAAGTTGGATAGTGAGTCTCAAACTACCGAAAATACTGCGATTGGACTAGCCTGCATTCACAATATTCTGTTCCAGTCCAAAAGAAAGCACGCACTGTTCTTCAAAACTCCAAAGTTTATGGCATTAATCTGTAAATTGTTAAAATTTAACCAATTTCATGACCTGTGCTTGAAGATATTTAACAGACTCTCGCACAACAATCTAAATGAGATCACACCATATTTAATTCATTTGGATTGGGAAAAGTGCAAAAAAGTCCTTGAATTGGGCATTAATGATCGGCCAAAAGATTTGGTTGGGGATTGGTCTCAAATCCTTGCTGTATTCTTGAAAATTTCACCGTCTAATATCCATCTTTTTGTAAAAAATGGCGGCCTTCCTGTTCTAACAAATCTATTCAAAGAATGTACCAAAGATCAAGTTTTGTATTCACGTATTATCGGCAACTTGGCTCTATCGTTATCTGTATGTGCTCAAAATGGTAATGCGAATGTAACATAGAATTAAACTTGGATGAGATGATTGATCTTGGTCTACTAGAACTAGTCGTAAACTGCTTGCGTTCTTGTCACTCAAAGGAAATTAAAAAGAATCTTGCGATATTATGCGCAAGGTTATGCAAAAATGGTAAAGAAATGTTAACCCTAGAGCGTGGACTTGAAATTTCCCGCAAACTAAGAGTAACAGAGCTACTATATACTTGCGGTGCAATATGAAATCTGAATAAAACCCTTGCCCTAACCCTAATCGCGTTAACTTTTCTCTCTAAATTTCTGTTTTCAAATGAAAATAACGCTAGATGATATCGATAGAACAGCAGAGGAGATTCTATATGGAGCGCTTTTATCTCACAAAGTTCCCAACCACGGTGTCGATGTTGAGGAGTTGATTGAGAAAACTTCGGTTAAACTGCGACAGTTGGCAGGTAAATTTCTAGTTGATCAGATACGCAACTATTTTGGACTAGTGTATATACAGATGACAAGGTTGCAAAGCCAATAAAGCAGAGATTGATTTTGGTTGCGATAATTATCTATCTCCAGGAAACAGATGATGAACCAAAAGGAAAGTTGGAGATGGTACAGGCCGTATTAGAAGCGCACTTTGACCCGCCAAAAGAGCTCCTCTCGTTGGAACTATTAAAGTGTGTAACCGATATTCGCTTGATAGTAATTCTGTCTTAACTTTTTGAATTTAATCAACAAAATGGATACAGACCATCTGGAAGCGCTAGAAGTGGAATACTATAAACCTTGTCCAATCCTTTCCAAATTTTGTGTCGCTGGAGACACCCAATTTGATAATTTGGATGAAGCTTTTGCGATATCTCTCAAACGAAACCTGGATTCTGTACTTTATACCTTATTCTAGCTCAAATATGCGATTAAAGCTGAAATAGATGTTAAAACGGTAGTTTTAGCTGATTTCCAATCAGAATTTACAGACAATCTTCAGCAGATTCTGACCGAGTATGCACAGCATTTAAATACTTCATATCCATCCCAAATGTATCGCAAAGAAGTACTTGATGTTAATCTAGAAAGCTTCAGACCTAAAGAAACGCGAGGAAGAATTAAAAACCAGGCTTGAGATGAAAGACCTGGGAGGACCGTCAGTATCAAAGATTACCGTCTCAAAGGAAAAGAAATCTCCACAAAAATTAGTATTTGATACCACTTTGGAACATATAGACATCGGACAACGCACTCGCCGTCTTGTGAAAAAGATTAAAATCCAATCTACCCCCAAAGAAAGTGATATTCACCCAAGACTACGGAACCAGTTTTTATATAGATATTTGAATCAGCCATCACAGCCAAAATCTGATAAAGTTGCCCCTTGGTTCAATCGTGAATCAAAGGAAACGAGTAATATTTTCATGTCGGCGGAATTCCATCAAATGTGGAACAAGAATGAGCCTGGAAAAACTAGTGGTGTTAATACCAGCCCCAAAAAAGTTCGACCATTAAGTAGATTACAATATTATTCCTCCCCTAATTGAAATCTCATCAACACTTGGTGTTAATAAAGCGTTACAAGCGATGGCTTTAAATTATTAATGTTTTATTTAATGGTATTGTTTTGGTGGTTCAAAGAGTAATGTGCGGAAAATATTCAGCGGAAAAATATTTGATGCGGAAAAACATTCAAATACTACGGATAATTAGATTGCGATAAATTGCGTGCATGCTCAGAGTTTTCAAACGATTATTTTCAGCAAACATGACGCAACCATTGCAAGTAGGAGAAGGACAGGAAATCGCAACTTTTGGACAAGGCTGCTTCTGGGGTACAGAGAAGGCTTTCCGCAGAAAGTTCAAAAATAATGGTCTAATTGATGCCCAAGTTGGTTACGCTGGAGGACATGCAGAAAATGTCAATTACAAACAAGTATGCACCGGATCAACTGGACACGCTGAAGTAGTTCAAATTGTCTATGATCCTAAAGTATTATCGTTTGCAACTCTAGTTGACTTTTTCTATCGCTCGCACGACCCATTAACAAAGAATAAGCAAGGAAATGATGCTGGAACTCAATACCGAAGTGCTATCTTCTATCACAACGAAGAACAAAAGAAGTTGGCTGAGGAAGGCACCATTGCTGCACAAGCTCACTTTGGAAACCACCAGATTCAAACAACCGTTGAACCTGTTGGTAGATATTACCCTGCTGAAGATTATCATCAAGAGTATTTGCACAACAATCCTAATGGTTATGAATGCTCAACACACTTTGAAAGATCGTGGGAAAAGATTGAAACCAAATACAAGAACTGAATAAAATTCATTTTCTAATCATGAGCTATCGTATGTATAATTGTTCTGAAACGCTGGTGAGACATAGTTGCAGCCAAACGAAAAAACGTAGCATGTACGTCTTTTAGAAATTGGGGTGATGATATAATGTAGCACTGGCTATGATATACTCATGTGTGGTATATTTTTGTTTTTTTATTTGTTTATACGTACGCGCATGTACAGGACAAAAGATAGGTAACCGTCGTATGACATTAGACTGGCTCTCTTTGAATTATACACATCTGCACCAAATCTACCACCAGAGAATACCATTGATACATTCAGGGAATTGTGTTTTGATGGAATACCTGACAAATTCAGATCAAAATCATGGAAATTATTAACCCAGCAGATACCATTTGATAATAGGAAAACATGGCCAAATACTCTAGAAGGATTACGAAACACATACTATTCCTTTTTTGACCAGTTTTGTGTAGAGCCGACACCAACTGATTTGAAAATATTGAAAGATGGATACAAATTGGTATTCACTGTTAATATAGTGCGGAATAGGCGATGAAAAAGCAAAACAGATACTTGCAGACATGGAACTACTAGATCAAATTGACAAGGATATCAAAAGGACCTTCTCAGACATTGCATTTTTTCAACAAGCTGTCAATCAAAATGAGGCTTGTAAAATCTATCATACTTGCAACATCTCCAAAAGGAATGCACTGTCAGCCTGGCTAAGGAATTATTATACCTATCAAGACAATTCAGCAAGAAGGAAATCCGTTTCTAATTCACCCAACGATTTTCATTGGGAGTGTATGCAACGATTACTTTACATTTATGCCAAAGTTAACCCAGGGTTGGGATACGTGCAGGGAATGAATTATTTACTAGCACCCATCTATTTTGTTACTGCAACTGACCCTGATAAAGCAGAATCAATACATGCAGAAGCGGACGCTTTCTTTCTATTTAATGCTCTCATGTCACATTTCAGGGACTTGTTTACTAGATCAATGGATGATATCAATTTTAATACAAATCCAGATTTAAAGAGAGTTGCGGATTTGCACTCTAATCATGAAATTTACTCGGAAGGGAATGGAGTTGGGCATACGATGGAAAGATTTCAAACTTACCTGAAAGCCGTAGACGAAGTACTATTCAATAATTTTGTAAGACCCGTTTAATCTTCAGAAAGAAAAAGGGATCCAACCATTGTTCTATGTATTTAGGTGGATATCCGTTGCATTTACTCAAGGTAGATAACCTCTAACAAGAATTCCCTTTACCCGATGCACTTAGGATATGGGATTCGTTATTTTCCGAGCTATTTTCAATTTATCAAGACCAGGAAGATAGCGCAATCGATTTTTTGATTGAATTCTCCGTTGCAATGATACTGTAACAATCTCTAATCTAGATGCATAAGGGAAGAGCTACTGAAATCGGATTTCTCAACTTCAATGGAACTACTTCAGAATTATCCCGTGGATGTGGAAATTGTATTTTCTAAAGTAATGAAGCTGCGCGAACCTACACAAGAAATCATTCAAATACCGTCATTTGTAAAGAATCTTAAATGGTTTAATCCGTTCAAAGTAACCCATTGTTGATGTAGATTAACACTCCCATGAGCAACTCCAACGCAAGTTTGAACAGCCAAAGCATCTACGAATCGGAATTGTCTCTCGAGGAAGCACTGGACACTAATTTGAAGCCGGTAGCAGCATTTGGGTCGAAATTTGATATTGAGAATGATGAAATTGTGGAATTAAACTGATTTGAATTTTTCAATTTTTTTACTTTTTGCAAAATGTGTGACGTTCAAGAAGAAATGATTCCAAAGCCCAGAAATAATAGAAGTTTAAAAGAGGGATTCTGCTACAAATGCAAGACCGAAAAGCCAGATTTGCATGTGCGTAATTCGGATTTTTGTAAATCTTGCTTCTTGGATTCAACTATTCATCGATTCAGAAATAATTTAATGAAGATACAGAAAGGAAATGTTTTGGTGGCTCTCTCCGGAGGTCCTTCATCAATGTGCTTGTTGGATTTAATGTCCAATTTCAACTCTGTTGATCCCGTAAATAAAAGGCAACCAAAATATCCCAATGTCCATGTGTGCCATATAGATATTTCATCGGTAGTACCTCAAATCGAACCGGAATTGGTGCTTAAACTCAAGGAGGAAGTCGAGAGGAGAAACTTCCACTTCACCAGCGCAAAAGTAGAGGAGCTGTTTGCTGATACTTGTACAGTTGAACTAGAAGGTGTTGAATTTCTAATTTAGATGAAAAGGCAATATTAAAAAATCACAGCAATGATGAATCTTTAGACATGAGACTAAAGAAATCTTTGAATTCAGTTTCTTCGTTTTCTGCCAGAGAAGATTTACTAAATATCTACATCAAAAAGTCTATAATTAATCAAGCAATAGCAAATAACTGTAATATTATACTATTTGGTGACAACTCTACATTACTTGCCATCAAAACAATTGCCCTTTCTGCCAAAGGGAGAGGTGTTGTATTAGCGGATGAAATTGCTTTGGAGCACGTTATTAAAGTAACCGGAACGACTATATCACTTGTAAAACCACTCAGAGACGTTCTCGGAAAGGAAGTAGCATTTTACAATCAATTCAAGGGTCTTGACCCTTTCAATAATGCGAATCTTACAACTGGTCTCAAGAAAGATTGTAGCATTGATAGGATGACCTCTGACTTTATTATTGGTTTGGATGAAGAATTTCCTTCTACAGTAAGTACAATTACTAGGACCGCATTTAAAATCAAGGCAAAAGAGCATTCAAACTTGGCGTGTTGTCTTTGTGATGCGTAAGTGGATCATTAATCGTAGCCCTTTGGATGAACTGTCAAAATTCTCTGAAATTATGGAAGAAGAATCGAACCCACAGTCTTGGGAAGAATCGAACCCACAGTCTTGGGAAGAATCGAACCCACAGTCTTGGGAAGAATCGAACCCACAGCCTTGGGAAGAATCCAAACTTCCAATCAATAGTGTTCTGTGCTATGCGTGCAGAAATATTAGCCGGGACTTTAAGAAAACTTTGGAAAAAAACAACACTACTGGTATTCTTCCACAGTATGTTTCTAGAGCAGCAATGAAAAAAGAAATTCAAGAATACTTGATTGAATAAACTACTAATTGATTTATTAAAACTATTCTTCTCTTTCGTGGTGTTCATCATCGAAAGAGTATCTTCTAGGCTCAGGAGACATTGGACCGGATGGCATTTGCATAACAGGTTCAGTATAGCCTCTGACTAGAGGATTATGTCCTGGTTTTTCACTAGAAGGGCGTTCTGGAATTTTAGGTAGAGATTGAGACATTCTTCCTTGGTGATTAAAGTCATAAGTAGTAGAGGTTCTATGGCTTCTTGCAACCGATACAGGTCTTTGAAGAGAAGCAAACTGAATAGGATTAACAGAGCCAGCCTGAATCATATCATAAGTCATTGCTAATGCTGACATGCATTCTTGATAATCAATTGAGGATGGGCAAGTAATACGAACATCACCCTTTGGCAAGTGCAAGCACATGGTGCAAGCAGTTGAAAGTACAACTTCATCGCTGATGGAAGTGAGCTTATCCAAATGAATGAATTGTGGTTTTTCACTGCGTCCTTCAGTTTCCATTACAACAATAAAAGGAGTTGCATTTACGGCTGAATAAGCGATATTTCCTAATAGCGGAATTGATTTTTCATCCATTGAGATGGTGGTGTTTGGATCACTTACAAAGAGGAATTCAAACAGTTGCTGAATATCCTGAATCGTTGCTGGAGCGCAAATCGCAATGTATCTCTTTTGAGACAAGATGCTTCGCTTAATTGTAACCCATCCTTTGTATAATAAAAAAGGTCGCTGTTCGTCCATATTTTCACAAATCAAAGAATTGGACTTTAAAACCCTCAAATTAGCCACACCAGGATGAGACATTTTGACTGGGCTGAATGTTTCAAAGTTCAACAAAAATGAAATTTGTCTGCAGAATGCCAGATAGGGTCCAAGGAAAGGTTCTCGAAAGTGGCAATGGCCAGTGTTTCCTTTGAATTGCTTTATCCACTCGCCTTTGCCGTAATTTTAGCAAAAATCAGCACGATGAGCCTTCTTGTTTCATGTGAATCTTGAAGGTCGAAACAATATTTTAATATACGCTGTCGATCGATACCATAAATAGATTTTCGAGTTGGGAAGGCTGGGCGGGTAGGGTCTAATATTTCCGCCATGCGCATCTGTCTTTATACTTTTGCAGAAGTATCCGCTATGTAATAGCATTCGCTATAGCTATGAATATGGAGGACTGCAATGCTGCTCGTCACCAGTAAGGTTAGAAATGAGACATGCTAGCACCTGAATATGAACATAATTACAGGTTACCCTATTCAATTAGGTAGTACTCACCGCGCCAACCTTACTTTGATAACCTAAAATATAAATAGCAATAGAAATTTTTCGGGGCTTTCTTTGCTCTTTGAGATACCGAATTTTGCCTGCGAAATTGTCCAAAATGAATCGACTAACATTCAATCAAATAGATTTGAAACAATTTGTAGACCAAAGTGCTATCACCGTAGCGAAGGGATACTCTCAAAAGATCCAATCAATTATGGGTGTAACCAGGTTGATTTCTTTGGTGAATTTGGCAATTTCTGAATATCTGACAGTAACAGACGACTCCAGAATTTATATTGTGATTTGCTCCGTCTTTATTGTCATTGTTGATTGGATTGTAAATGTAATACAAGCAGCGCAGTTATTTAAGCGAAACTATGTAGCAGATATCTTCTTGAACAAGCTTGCCTATGACTTTTACATACTGTTCAGCTACCCGCACTTTTGTTTCTACCAAAAAGTCAATGCTCAATTGCCTGCTAAATGCCAAGGTAGAATTGCAGTTCATCGTAACCTAAGTGGATCGTTCAACTCTATTGCTACGTTGTTGATTACCTTCTATTCAAGTTTTGTTGTTCCATTGCCGGACTTTGGAGTTTTATACTACCATGTATTTTCTCTTGTCCTATCCTATATCCTCTCAGTGGTTGATGTTCTGTATGTCTTACATGCAATGTATTACTATATGTTCTTTTGTAATGACTTTTCTGGAACTCTTGAAAATTGGTGCTTGGTAAATATCAACAAAAGTCTTATTGAACTTAACCTGGTGGATGGTACTCAAACAGAAGAGGCGACAACCATAGTCTTGTTCGATGGGGATTATGCAAAGAACTATCCTCCCAACCGTTCTTGGTCCTATTATATGCTAGTGTCTTTGGGAAAAGTATTTTGGCTTTTGGACTATGTACTAGCGTTGAACTTGATTATCCCGTACACTCTTATTTACTACAAATTATCGCGTAGCAATCTCTATGATGGTATTGATTCAGTTCGCATTCCAACTATAGTTGAAGGCGGCTTCCTACTTTTTGTAATTGGAAAACTGGCTTTGAGCATCTATCGATCGAGACAAATTATCAAAAATCGAGATCTCACATCACTAATGGTTCATAGTTTAACAGTAGACTTGTTTGTGCTATCATCTTTCAATCACTACTGCTTCATTGAAGATCTCAAAGGAAAGCTAGGAAGTACGCTTACAAAAAAACTGTTTATTTTCTACACTGGATACGAATTTGTGACACATTTTTTCATATACAACGTAGCCTACAAATATCTCTACTTTACGTATGTCTATACTAATGTACAATATCCAGCGCCTTTCGTTTATCAACTGATGCAGGCCGATATCAATCAAGATCTTAACAATGCAAGAGATCCAGGTCCGAATGGAGATGGAAGATATATCATTAGAGATTACGCACCTGGATATTATGAATTTTACTCTGTGTTAGTTGCTTTCTACATTTCTGCAATCTTGATGATTTGCTCGTTTGTAATTTCGTTGGGATGGATTTCATTACGAAGTGGAATGACAGGACCCAGCGAAAAATGGCTGAAAGAACAAATAAGAACCATATTGGCTCCACAGCAATCGAAACTCAGACAATTTTTCTGATTGAAGACACTTTTAATTTTGAGTAAATAAACATCAAGATCACTCAATTTTAGTCTAGTCAATCTTAATAGTTGTATTTTGTCAGGTTCATTGGCATGTTCAAGTACAAGCCCTGCACCCCCTTTGACAGGCTTTGGCGTTTCGTGCTAAAACTTAATGACGACAAATTTTCCATATTAAATGAATTCCGACAAACTAACTTTCGATAAAGTTGACTTGGATTCATTCATAATCAAAAGCAGTAGCATTAAAACCAAGTTATATTGCCACCAGGCGTTAGTCGTGCTGGGGTTCATCAAAATAATTTCAGTGGTTAATTTGTCCATTACAGTATTACTGAAAGGACCACTTAGCACCAGCTCAATAATACTGATCGCTGCAGTGTTGGGTTTGTTGATTAACTGGGCAGTTCGCTTGATGTTGGCTGTTCAAGTAGTTCGGAAGGATTATGTTTCAGATATTTTCATAACGAAAATGGCTTTTGACTATTATGTGATTACTAGTTTTAAGCACTACTGTTTTTACCAAAAAGTAATATCCCAACTGCCTGCAAAGTGTCAAGGTCGAATATCAGTATACAGGTACTTGTCAAACTCATTCAACACTCTCGCATCATTGTTTATCATCTTTCTATCTCATACAGTAAAGATGGATTCGGAAGATGACTTTGTCGGGTTTTACACCATATGCTCATTTACGATATCGTTGATTTCATTAACAGGGGACTTGTGGAATGTAGTTTACTCGGCAATCTACTATGTTTTTAACAGGAGAGCATTTGGATCATCCTTAGAAAAATGGTGTCTGGATAATATCTCTAAAAGTTTGGTAATTTTAAATCTCATTGATGGGACACAGCTGCAAGAAGCCACCACTATTGTATTATTTGATTACGAATACGTAAGAAATTTCACACCCAACACAAGCTGGTTAATGTACACAGCGCTAAGTGTGTACAAGCTTTTGTGGTACTTTAACCTTGCACTTGGAATTAACATGATTATACCCTACGCTATACTAATTATTCGCATATGCAATCAGCCAGGATATAGCTATATACTCTCTTTAGTTTTCATTGGTGAATTTGGGATAATATGCTTTGTGGTCGGCAAATTGCTTGTTGATCTGTATCGCACATCGCAAATAATGGCTAATCAAGATCTCACGTCTTTGCTCACCAACAGATTTGCGTGCGACTGGTTCCAACTCCGCTCTTTAAATCATCACAGCTTTATTGAAGACGCCAAGACTACTCTCGGTAGTGAACTGTGTCTAAAACTATTTATTTTCCATCACTGCAAGGTATTCGTGACTCATTTTTTAATTTACACGCTATCTATGAGCTATTTGATAATTGCATTGACTTTTATGGACTTTAATTATCCAGGATTACTAGTTGATTATCCATCCCTGTTTCTTGGTCCATCTGACAATACTTCTGCGGATTACTTAACTGTGCGATATATTATACCAGGTGAATCACCAAGTTACTACGAGTTTTATTCTGCCGCCATTACCCTTGACCTATCTTTTATCCTATACAGTATCGGTCTTTTCTTTGCGTTTGGATGGCTATACTTGCGAATAGGAATGGTCGGACCAACAGAAAAGAATCTCAAAGAGCAAATCAAAACTAAGCTTGCACCAGAGCATTCAAAATTTCAACATTTTTAATAAAAACGGACATCTCAAAGTAAATATAAAATTGTATAAATTCGGCGATGTTTCTCTTTGGTGTCGACCGAGCACCGGGACCTGAAAAGCATTAAATACCCGAGATTTCGACAGTGAAAGTGATGTACAATCAAAAACCAAACCAGCAAGAAAAACTTCGGTTTTCACAAATAGACTTGAATCCCTTTGCAGACAAGTCAAGCGCCTTGCAAGCAAAGTTGCTGACTCAAAAAATTAGGGTGCTAACTGGGTTATTTAAATTGGTATCACTCGTAAACATGCTGGTTAGTATAGTCTTATCTCAATCGTTCAGTACAAATGTTGGGATCCTAGCTGCAGCTGTAGTGGTGATTTTGGTTGATTGGGTTGTACAAGTCGTACAAGCTGGCCAGGTATTGAAACGAGATTATGTCGCAGACATTTTCATCAACAAGATGGCCTATGATTATTATGTAATGGCAAGTTATAAGCATTATTGCTTTTACCAAAAGGTCAATTCCCAGCTACCTGCAAAGTGTCAAGGGAGGGTAGCAGTGCACAGAGACTTGTCTAGTTCGTTCAACACATTTGCTTCGTTCTTTGTAGTGGTATATGGTATAACTGTTAAACCAATACCTTCTTCTACTAACATGGATTTTCACTACGTATACTGGGCTGCGTCTTTTCTATTCTCACTGGTAACTGTGCTAGGAGATGTGCTAAGCACATTATATTCTGCTTTTTACTACGTGTCTAATAGAAGTGACTTTCATGGAACTTTGGAGAACTGGTGTTTGGAATATATCACAAAAAGTTTGCTAATTTTGAATTTGGTTGATGGAAATCAATTGGAGGAAGCAACCACAATTGTGCTGTTTAATGCTGAATATGCCAAAAATTATCGTCCTAATCGGTCTTGGGGCTACTACATGATATTTAGTGTGTACCGCCTAATTTGGCACATTGGCGTGATTTTCGCACTTAATATGCTTATACCATACACTATTCTTACATGCGAAATCTATAGTCAACCAGGGTTTGATAATTCTTTCATACTTAGTTTAAGTATTGGATACGGATATGCTCTCTTCGTAATTGGTAGATTCATGATGAACGCTTCAAGGGCAATACAAATTATCAATAATCGGGACTTGACCTCGCTTCTTACTCATGGATTCACCTGTGACTTTTTCCAGCTAACATCTTTCAATCGCTTCTGCTTCATTGAAGATGCAAAACTAAAACTTGGACAAGAAATGAAAAAGAAGCTTTTCATCTATCACAATTGCTCAGAAATACTGTGCTTATTTCTCATGTACGCACTATCGTATAAGTATATCCTTCTCGCATATACTTTCATTGACTTTGATTATCCTCTTGGGTTATTCAAGTATCAGCAAATCGCAGATCAAGTGCATCAATCAGGAATTACCAATAAGAATGTAGGTCCGTATGGGGATGGCAGATTCATTATTTCCGATGCGACTTTCAGCCCTTATGAATTTTATTCCGCTTGTGTTCCTTTAAACTTTTCATTGCTATTATTTGTAGTGGGGCTGGTAATTTCATTTGGATGGTTCTATTTGCGCAAAGGAATGTCGGGCCCTACAGAAAAGTGTCTGAAGGAACAAATCCGGACTTTGATGGCACCCAACCAGTCCAAATTCAGGCAGATATAAATAAACTTGTAAACCATGAAAAATCTTTATAAGATTTCGTTCTTTGGGATCTAATCCCAATAAATCTAAATTACATTCAAGCTCGACAAAGAATGGAAGAACTGTCATGGCTCAACATTCGAAATTGCATTTGAAGCCAGGGCGAAAGCCTCTTTCAAATTCGGTACAACATGCTCTGTTCCTACTATTTCAATGGCCTTTCCTTTCAGTAATTGGTTCGTGACCAGTACACTTGCCCCACTAATAATTACAACACACTTTTGCCGTACAAACGTTTTGAATATTTTGGAAAGGATTAGAACTGCGTATGTGTCCTATAGTTAATATAATTTACAATATCATCACATTTTGACATGTCAAAGATAATTTTCATGGGATTTTTACTCAAACTATATCGCGATTTTACAAAGAGACTTGTTTCCCTATTTCCGATTGGCAAGGAAATATCATTTGCAGTAGCTTCATGATATTTCGCCGCAGCAGTTTCTATTGCACTTCTTTCCGCTTCTAACAATAACTCTATTCTTCTTCTTAGTCTTGCGGCATTGTAGAACTCCAATGGTCCATATATTGTCAACGCTAATACCCCTTCCACCAAGTGACATTCAGGATAATTGCGCGAATCTATATACATGGACTCGCCATTTTCTAAATCCAACCGTCCCACTAGACCAATGTCTGTCTTTGTCGTTTTGCGCAATATTAATAGAGCCGACAATAGTAGGCATAGCACAATCCCATCTGAAATTGATATAAAAGTTGTCACCCCAAATGATAGTAAAAACATGAATGTATCGCTCAAACTTTTCATTTTTACCAGGAAAGCGATTTCATGAAATTCAATCAAGTTAAACCCTGCGTTTGCAACAATAGCGCACAAAACAGCTTTAGGAATATATCGTAACACCATTTCCAAGGTAGAAAACAGCGTCAATACCATTAAAGCTGCCATTACGCCTGCAAGCGTTGTTCGTGCCCCTGCAGTAGCAAGTATTCTTGATCTTGGCAAAGAACCAAAAGTCACGTAAGATCCGAAAAAAGAGCCAATGATATTGGCGGTACCCAATGCAAATAACTCGCGATCACCACTTGGAAAATACCCGTGCTGAAGGCCAAAAGTCCTTGTGACGGACTGGGATTCGATGTATCCCACAATTGCTATGACTATTACGTTTGGGAGCAGCCTTTTAAATTGATCATAATCTAAAACGGGGGCTGCTGGAGTTGAAATTTTGTTATTGAAATCTCCAATGATTTTAATTCCATAGGAACTGAAATTGAGCGTATATGAGAAGATCACAGTTACAAATACTAGAATTAAAATTGCTGGAAGATGCACGATCCATGGATATCTATTCCCAGCTTTCTTCTTGAGAATCTGTAGGCCAAAGAGAAAAAACAAACATGCACAAGAGAGTATCAGAGTATTAGCATTTACTTTCCCAAATGGAACATTAATTAGTTTGGTATAGGTAGAGTCGCTTCCTTCGGCTTCGGAAACAACTCCTAGAAGACCTGGCAGCTGTTCAACAATAATTAAAAACGCAACGCCAACTACGAATCCATCCAGGAGGTAGCCTGATATAATGTTGTCTATAAACCCAGCTCCAAGTAGCGATAATGCGACGCAAAATATTCCAACATAGAATCCCAGTGCAGTTGCAATATCATTTGTAGATCCCCCATTAGTTGAAACTTCGTTAACACATGCAACGCCAACTAGAACACTGGAAAGTGCTTCTGGTCCTACTATAAGTTTCCTCATTACCCACAGATAGTTGCCTGGATGCACCAAAGATAGCATAGCCTAATAAAGGGAACACTGCAGAAAGAAGTGCCTTTATTGGATCTACTTTTGCAAGCTGTGAATATCCCATCGCTTGCGGGATCAGAACAAATGCTATTGTAATTGCGGATCGAAAGTCTTCAAAGAACTGGGAGTACGAGTAAGATTTGATTTGGTATAAAAGTGGAAATATCTTGTATGGTGATAGAAGGGATGCTTTGTTTTGATTTGTAATCGATTCTGGTTGTAGTGCAATACTACTATTTCTTGGAGAGAGAGGAGACTTTGCAACTTCTTGAAATGAATTAAATCCATCAACGCTCTCAGCTTCCTTCATATATACAATAGATTGCCATCTAGAGAGCCTATTTCTATTTTCATTTTCTACAATTTCTTCCATAGTCTGAGTTGGGTAAACAAAGCGGCAAATCGTTTCACCTTTTTTTCCTCAACCGTTTCCTTCTAATTGGGAGAATGGATTCTAATCAAATTGATTAAAATCCACTGAGTTATACAAAAATTTCTACTACGGAATTAAGACGCGCTCTAATTTATTGATTTTTTGACCAGATACTTGATATTCTATGAGTAAAAAAGATAGTCAGAACAACTCCAAAATTAACATCGACGATAATACATTAAAGCTGGTTAAATATCATGATGAATCTGGGGAAAATAGATCATCCGGCAGTCATAGTAGAACTTCGTCCTTCACGGGAAATTCCAACCGTAATACCAATTACAACGGCTCGCCATCAAAGAGATCTGAATCCAGTTTCATTCAAAAACCCTCCTCATCATATAAAGAAACCCACAGTTCTAATAGCAACAATTACGAAAACAAACGCGCATCAATGAGCTTTAAATCGGCAATTTCAAAAACTTACGTTCCGCTAAAAGATACATCAAAAGAACACAACCTCGGGGTTAAATCAAATAAGGAATACGGGAGCACAGAACTTTCCTCCATAGACAAATCCAAAAACGATAATGGGTTGTCGAAATCAAGAAGTGAAAGCAGTCTAATAATGCTGATGGAAGAAACAAAGTTTCATTCAAAAACAAAAAACTCTTTGATTACGGAATTGAGAACGCACGATAGATTTACAGAACTTGAGAATAATGGCTACTCTATGGCAAAGTTGCCTACGCTTCTTTGTAATCCTTTACTAACCGTAGTGGATGAAAGAAGACCTAGTACTGCCAAATCCATAACTATATCTAGAGAGAGTTCTATCAGGAGAGGAAAGACTAGGTTAGGGACCACACATGTGGATCCTTACGGTAACTTGATGTCCAGAGTTGAAAATATATTTGAAACTAATTCCATACCTGCAAATCCCGAGCTAGTGATTGAGAGGAAGCAAACCTCTAAAATATATCCAGAAGAAAGATTGCCAATACCGGTGATAGGTGACGAACAAACCCCTAGACTCCATCGAAAGCTATCACGTCAAAAATCCATCGCTGAACAATCACACAGGCCATCAGTCAGAAGTCGAATGACGGATAGGAGAAAGTTTGATTATCAGCAGGAGTTGGATATTTTAAAGTTCAAAGAAGAAATGGAGTTTCAGGACAGTGATGAGGATTTAGATGAATTTTCTGATAATGAATCAGTAGAGTCATTACATGATAGTAACTTTGAAGAAATCTGGTCGCCACCTGAAGCGTTTAAATCATTAGATGAACTAAAGCAAAACAAAATATTCAATAACACTCCGCAAGAGCTTAAACCAGGACTAATAGCTGGGTTTTCTGCGCTGCATAAAGATGGCAGTCGATTCGACCCAAAAGCCGGCGGTAGTATTTTCGAGTGGGCGACATCCTCTACTCAATGGAGGCGAATTGGCACAAAGAAACCGCCGCCTACAAATGTAGCTGTGCCTTTAGGACCGAAAGGGTATGTTGATGCAGCTATAGTATTCGCAGAGAAGCAAATGGAGGCATGGGAGAAAATGAAAGCAGAAATGTTAAGTCGGACTGGTCAAAAAGCCCATAAATTCAAAAGTTTCCACCACGTTATCAATATAATTCAAAGGTTAAAACAACTAGGTATGAACCCACAGCTTTTGGTAATTATTTTTAACAAAGAATCGAGTTGATAAATCGACATTAAATATTGTAATCTCCATTAAACTGTGGAAAAAAAGAGCCCTGGATAATAGGAAATTAAGAAATGAACCTATTCGAAAGGTATTGTTCAAAGAGGAACGAGATTTTGCGTGTAAAGTTCCCCCAACAATCCAGGAATACATTCTGGAAGAGTCTGTCAAAATAATAGAGAACTTTGAAAAGCTCTACGAAAACTTTTTAGGTAGCGATAATGAGAAAACGATTGGTTCAAGAAAGCACAAGAATTTCATTCTTTCAAAACAGCTGGAGCCTGATAATACTCTAGAGGGAGAGGAAGAAGAAGTAACCCAGAAAAAGTTTTCAATTCGTTCGTTGCGATTTGGGTCATTCAGGTCAAATAATGGTAGGATAGTGCCTGTAAATGATGTCGAATCATCGAAAGACTACGAATATGAAGAAGAGGAAAATGAAGACGTGCAAGTTATAGTCGTGCCCAACAAATCACCGCTGCCTCCAGTTCGTGGAGCTTCAACTTCCCGAAGGGGGTCTAAAATGGTACCAATTAGGGATGAACTTTTGATCAAGATTGAAGAAGATCAAGAGGAGATAGAATAGTACATGTTTAATTATATGAATATAAAACATCATATGTATTAACCTCTGAAATTGTTTTTGAGCTCACGCAAAGTTCCCATTAAATCAATTGGATTTGATACACCAACAGTCTTTTGAATCGATTCTTGTTCAACCCTCATAAACGGGTTGGTGTCCCATTCTTCTTGCAAAGTTGATGGTACTGTGCATTTGTTCTTTTGAGCCCACTCGTACTTGTCCTTGAGCTTTTGGTTATGTAAATCAACTGTTAATGCAAACTTTAGATTTGATTCAGTGTATTCACTAGGTCAGTAACTCGTTACTGTCCGCAATATACTCGAGTATCCATTGGTAACGCACCAATTGTTTTAACGAGAGAATTGTACATGTCCTGCTTTGTTCCTTCAAAAAACCTTCCACAACCACCAATGAATAGTGTATCTCCTGTAAACACCACCTTATCTTTTCCTTGCTCATCCTCAACAAAGTATGATACCGAGCCATTGGTATGGCCTGGCGTTAACAAAGGAGTAATCTTTAAACTTCCGAGCTTGAAAGGGGAATCTGCTTTGATAGTCATTTCCTTTACCCTTTCATCTGCTGCATAAACCTTTATGCCTGGGTAGGTTTGAACTACCTTTGCATTGCCTCCAGCGTGGTCATTGTGGTGGTGCTTTGTTAATTTAATGGTACCGTAGTCAAAATCGCATCCAGCTTGGTATCTTTTACAGCAGCCATCGCAGGAATAGGTTCTGCAGGATCGATAAGCGCTGAAAGATTTGTCTTGGTGCAGTGTAGCAAGTATGCGTAGTTATCTTTAAATATCGGAATTGGTGTTACTTTGAGCATTTTCTTGAACATTCAGTGGAAAAAATGTTCCCCGTCCAAATGCGGGTAATTCAGATGGCACATTACGTTCACCGGGACAATGAAATCTTGCAAATGCTAGTCATTGAGACTGCTACAATAATATTTCTGTCGATAACGATGGTTATAAAAGGGTTCGCTCTCTGGAGATGTTTATTGAAAGGAAACAGAAAGCATTCGTACACGATTCCGTTGATAATCTTTCACCTAATTGGGTTTCTAGGAATTATGCATAGGTGCTACATGATTATCAAGGCAATTATAGCTGGGATACAGTTTCTAGAACCCAATGATTTGGATCATTCCATGCTGGCAATCACAGCAGAATTGGAAATCTATTTTATACTATATGCAGATTTACAAACCATACGCATATATGGAGTATTATTTCCATCATTCGCTCGCACTAGAGTCGTTATCTTGCAAACATTAAATGCTATAATAGCAGCTAGCGCATTAGGACCTCACCTGTCATGTATATTTTCCCCATTTCTTTCATATGTAAGCCAATCATGATATTTAGGCTAACGGTATTGTAGCGCTTGTCCGTTTGCTAGTTGCAATGACAATCGACAGCTATCTTAGTGTTCGATTATCAGTGTTACTATACAAGGAGATTCTAAAGAAAGTCACAACACCCCAAATTATTAATTTTGCTAGTGAAATGCATGGCACTATTAATATTTGATACCCTAGGATATGCTGCAGATGGCATCGTGTCAGCAAACACACATTAACTTAGGACGAGTATACACTACAGCTGCTCTTCTACATTTATATGCCCTCCTTGCAATTCATTTTGCTGCGATAACACTGCTTTTCTTTGACTTTAAAGAATTGGCCACTTCTACTTTTAAAGTATACAAACAATCTCGATCAAACTATTCAAATCATGCAACCGCAATCAAAATAAAGATACCGAAATATTGATTATTTGACAGCGCATGTGTGTGAAACTATCGCTCATTGTCGCGACTCAATACCAGATCAATGACATTTCTTTTTCTTTGATGGAGGAAATTACATTGGTTTGCTTGACATTTTCCACAATACTGAAATCATTTTCTTTGTGCAAATGCCTAAGAATAGAAAATAGACACAAATCATATGCAATATCATTCATACTGTTTCACCTGATTGGCATAATAGGAAACCTTCACCGCATATATTTAGTTGCGATTGCAGTGAAGTTCAGCACCAATTCCCTTGATACCAATAATATTGATAACGCGTTTCTAGTCATTACAGCAGAGTTGGAGATTGCGTTCATTATGTTTACAGACCTGCAAACCCTTCGGATTTTTGGTGTTTTATTTCCATTTTTCACACAACGTATATCGATTATAACCCATTGGGCCAATTTGATTGTTACTCTTACTGGATTAACCCTCCATTTACTGGTCACATATTTTCCACAGCTCTCTATATGCAGTTCAATAATAGCAATGTCAAGAATATTTGCCGAAATCATAATGGACAACTACTTGTCAATCAAACTATCAATTATGCTTTACAAGGAGCTTCAACTCAAAAAGAAAATGAAGATATCTCTAGTGGTACTTTTAGGAAAATGTGTGCTGCTTCTGGTGTATGATATTGCTGGATATCTCTTTGAAGGATTTGTAACTGTGCTAAAATTTGTAAGAATCGACTGATTATAGGATGAATACACTTTGCAGTTGCTGTACTACATCCTATATACCCTATTGGGAATTCATTTTAGCGTGATTACCTTGCTATTTTATGATTTTAAATCTTTGGCACTTTCCTTGATGAGAACCCAAAACTACGCTAATAAGGCTGGTGATACTAAAATTAATAATGGGAAATAAAGCATTTGTTCGCGATTACAATTTCTCATTGTTAGTGACAACCAGAGAAACATAATTTGTCATTCATGGAAGCCATTACCATTACGTTCCTATCAGTTTCTACACTGTTGAAAGGTTTAGCATTATGGAAATGTCTCTTGAGCGAAAACAGAAAAAAGTCTTATACCATTACATTTATATTCTTTCACCTGATTGGATTATTGGGGAACTTTCAGCGATATTATGTAGTAATTAGAGCAATTGTGGCAGGTAACAGAACCGGATACATTCCAGAATTGGAAAATGGACTGCTCATTGCAACCGCAGAACTAGAAATTTTCTTTATAATATACGCAGATATACAGACCTTCAGAATCTTTGCGGTGCTATTTACATACTTTACAGATAAAGTATTTATAGCTTCACACGTATTAAATGCTATCTCTGCAATATTGGGTCTGGTTTTGCATTTGCTATGTGCATTTTACCCAGCGTATAATTTGGTAACTGAAATTAATCCAGTCAACAGAGATTGTCCTGCTCTTTCGAACATTGGTGATACTCATTATGGATAATTATTTGGTAATCCAGTCAACAGAGATTGTCCTGCTCTTTCGAACATTGGTGATACTCATTATGGATAATTATTTGGAAATCTCACTATCGATAATGTTGTACAAAGAAATATCTAAAAAGAGCATTTCAGATAAAATCAATTTGCCAAAACTACTGCTAAAGTGTGTGCTATTGCTTGTTTTTGACACATTGGGCTATGGATTCGAAGGAGCTGTGTGGGCGTTTAATTTTGTAGCTTGTTTTTGAACGTAGGATAACTACACAACTCAGCTATTTTATTACATTCTGTATACAGTGCTCGGTATCCATTTTGCAGCAGTAACGTTGCTTTTCTATGACTTTAAAGCCTTGACAGTTTCGTCCTTTAAACTAAACAAGAAGCCATTAAAGCAAGTAGATAAGACCATCACATGATATTCTTAATGTAACACCCAATTATTGTTCTAAAATCGCATTGTAACTCTGTCTTACTGAGAATCACTATTACCAACTGCCAAATATTTTTCATAATAACTGCGGATCTACAAACATTTAGAATATTTGGAGTACCATTTCTTTACTGAAAAAGTATCTGTAGTTTGCACTGCATCAACATATTCCTAACAATTACAGGTTTATTCAGTTGCCTACTTTCCACAACTCTCTCTGGTATACTTTGATTCAACTAGACGACTGAAATAATTCTACTTTTGTAAACAAACGCTTACAATTTTGGTTATGGATAACTAATTGGAAATCATATTATCCATCATGCTCTAACGTATATATTTGAAGGAACAGTGTGGTTTCTCACAGTTGTAATCGCATATTAAAGTTAGGATGATTCCACGTCTCAGTTGTTGTACTACATCTTGTACACTATGCTAGGTATTCATTTTGCAGCAATTACTCTGTTATTCTTTGATTTCAAGGAATTGACAGTGTCATCAATTAAACGTGAAATCAAACTAGAAAAGACGGAGTCACTGGGGGATATATTACCGCATGACACCACTACATGGGTTCAGCGAACCCTCTAATTTGTTCTTTTCACTGATACATTTCGATTATGTTTAAATAGCATCATACCGAAATCGCATATAGCACGTTGAATGCAAAAAAATATCACTATCAAGCTAAAAGATTTTGTATGGCAGCAGTATAGCTCGAATTCCTTTGCTAGGACGACTCTTTTCATCTCTATCTTGGGTGATTCTTCATCACCATTTTTCTTTGCATGAAACACCTAATCACTCTTCGCGACCTTAGCAAACCCCAAATATTACAATTAATAAAAAGATCTCTTGAATTAAAAGCGCATGTATACAAGCAATCTCGAACGGAAATCCCAAGCTTGAAAGGGAAAACTCTGGGTATGATTTTCACCAAACGATCAACCAGAACCAGAGTATCTGCAGAAACAGGATGGGCGTTTTATGGAGGACATCCTTTATTCTTGGGTTCACAAGATATACAACTCGGCGGTGGAGAACCGTTATCTGTTACTGCAAAAGTAGTTTCTTCAATGGTTGACTGTATTTTGGCTAGAGTCGGAGAGCACCCTGAAATTATTGTACTTTTTGGTAATAGTAGGAATTGGCGCACTATTCCAAAGTCCCGATTATTAATGCACTGTCTGCAAAGTACCATCCGCTGCAAATTCTTGCTGATTTAATGACTATATATGAGACTTTTGTCCCTGATGGTATGTAATGTTAATATCAGCTTTAAATCACAAATCAACAGCGCAAGATCCTCTGCCTCCGCTACCAAAGCTTAATATCGCATGGGTTGGTGATTCAAACAACATTATCAATTCCATGCTGGTTACATATCCCAGACTAGGTCTCAATGTGAAAGTAGCGACTCCTACAGATTACCCTATACTACCGGATGTGCTAGAATATAGCAAAAAAACTGGAAGCGTAGAAATATTTAATGATCCTAAATTAGCTGTCAAAGATGCCGATATTATTGTTACAGACACTTGGGTTTCAATGGGACAAGAAGCTGAGCATCAGGAAAGATTAAGGACTTTTGAAGGATTTCAAGTTACTGAAGAGTTGTGCAAGAACGCGAAACCAGATTGGAAGTTTATGCATTGTCTGCCTAGGAAACCGTACGAAGTAGATGATCAAGTATTTAATGGTCCAAGGTCTTTGATTTACCCTGAAGCAGAGAACAGAAAGTATACCGTAATGGCAGTGTACGAAGCATTAATGAAATAAATAGAAAAATTGCAAACCAAATACCAGACTTTTGAGTTCCAGCTGTTTTCTAGTTGTTTGTTGTTGAGATATTGGGAGGACTGCTTGAAAAAATATACACGAAAATCTATTAGTATTCGCATTAGCCCAGCAATGGAGCTGCTTATAATTCAATGATTTGGGCCTTATCTCTTTGGTACAAGTAGCGCTTTTAGTCCAAACACAAACAAATCTAGGGTTAGGGTTATTGTGGCTTCTGCTTCAATTTCACTCCACACGAAAACCTATACAAAATGCCACCAAAGGAAAGTAAAAAACCAGAGAGTACGATTATATTAACGTAGACACATCATTTAAACAGCAACGTCTCAAATCTTGGCAACCGTTATTAACCCCAAAATCAGTTATTCCTGCCTTTTTCATTATTGGTTTAATTTTCATACCTATTGGCGCAGTATTGTATATCGCTTCCGACAATGTAACTCTTGCTAATGGCAGGTACATCAAACTGTATTCGACTATACAAATTGCAAAAACGCACCATCAAATTTGACTGCTCCAGCAGAAAATAACGGGATTTACAAGTGGAAATTTAATCCGGATACAAAGGAATGTACCATCCAGTTTCAAGTAGAAAAGACAATCAACGCTCCGGTATATATGTATTACCGACTGACAAATTTTTACCAAAATAATAGAAAATATGTAAAGTCATTTGATTTGAATCAACTAAAAGGAGATGCAGTGTCAAGAGGAAGTATCAACTCACTATGTTCTCCGGTTGACGCTCCCGGAAGTAGTGAAACTGTTACTGTTAACGGGGTAGCCGCCAAACCAGATTCAGACGCTGTTTACTATCCTTGCGGTTTGATTGCAAACTCCATGTTCTCAGGTATTTGAATGCTAATATAAAGATAATATTTACAACAACATCACCTGTATTGATTCGGAAGGAGTTTGCTCTTCGACTAATCTCTCAAGCACTGTGTTATATAATATTTCATCAAAGGGAATTGCATGGCCATCAGATGCAGACAAATATGGAAAATCATCTTACTTGACATCGCCAACCTTTGCAAATAATATCACTACAAAGGTAATTCCTCCTCCGTTTTGGAGAGCTGCATTCCCACAGTGGAAAGATGGATATACTGCAAGCAACTTCCCGGATCTTAACACATGGGAGCATTTCCAAGTGTGGATGAGGACTGCCGGATTACCAACGTTTAGAAAGTTATATGGTGTAAATTCTCAAAACCAGCTAAACTACGGATTATGGCAGTTAGTCATTGTACAAAGTACTTGCATAATAATAATAGATTTCGACTGTGACAAGTTTGGAGGTACCAAGTCTATTGTTTTATCTTCAACTTCCATTTTGGGCGGTAAAAACTACTTTTTGGGTTCGGCTTATGTAGTGGTTGGTACATTATGTGTTGCATTGGGAATCGCATTCTTGGTTAGAAACTTGATAAACCCAAGGTATTATTTATTTAACGTAGAAAACTTGGTGACCACACTTTGTTGTCTTGGAACCAAAATGCCCCCAGCAGACCTGAACAAAATTCCTTGTTATCTGGGCAATAAACTAATTTTAAAGAATCGCTATGCTTTATTACTTTGAAGACAAGTAAGAGTAGCATTGAGAGCTCAGTGCATGCTCAGAGAACCACATAGTAGAATCAAAGAACCCTATTGATTGTTTATCGAGAAATGTATCCGCGAGGGGGCTAATAGAAGCGAAAGGTATCAAACATGCCTTGCATAGCATATCAAATACATGCCGTTTCAATTCATGTGGAAGCGGTAGCAATACAACTGTGCGACAGCAAACCAAAAACTTTTTCGCTTGTTCAGTCTGATTCATGATATTCTTATCCAGTAACTCTTCCAACTCTTCGTCAGCCTGATGGTCAAGTGAAATATCAGTCAAGTAGGAATTGTATCCAAGGTTTTCTTTGATTGCTTTAATCATCTTTGAATGGTTTTCAAAATCGGATATGTTGAATGAATGCAATCCGCGATTCTTTCTTATCAATGCAAGTATCTCTTTGTCCAGTTCTTTAGTTTCGAACGCATCGTTAAATGAAACTGAGAGAGTTTGCAAGACACAGTTGTACCGCAAGGCTTTGAATATCCATGAAGCGTCCTTTTTGTCTTGATTTGACGTTGACAGAGATAGGACCGTTAGGCTGTAGTTTGATTTCAGTCCTTTTGAAAGCTGAAATAATCCATCTTTTTCAGAGTCGAATTCAGCAATTTGCAATCTTTCAAGTTTGGTAGTGAGTGACAAGTACTCTGCTATTGCCTTCAGCCCTTTCGCTCCAACAAAGTTTTCTTGTATTTCAAGCATTTTGATTGACTGGCTGACTTTGATTCCTTCAATCAATGCACAAATGTGGTCTGAATTTAGCGAGTTCTCAATTAGAATTACATTTGAAAGAGTTTTGTGTTCCCCTAATATTTTTCCAATTCGCTTACATTCGCCAAGTGACAGTTGGATTTTCTCGAATGAAATCGTTGCCAATGTCTTTGGAAGGGATAATTGGAGATTGACTGGTGTATTTACGAACTGAAGGAACTGTACTGAGCTGCCCAGAAAGCAGTCACAGGTATCCTGGGGAATCTCAATGTCAAATTTAGCTTTAAAGTACCTTCAAATCGCAAATGAAATATGGTGGGGTTGTTGTTTAATATTTTTGAAATGGTATTCATAATACCACTTGTTACTTTGATATCTTTTAATTGAATTTCGCTTAAAACCGATTTTTCCAATACCGCAGAAACCAAATCCAAATAATCAATCCAAAGCTTATTTATCTGAATGATATCCGCGAATTTCAATTGATTGGCAAGTATTTTGTAGTCCTTGTCTGACAATTCTTTCTTGTATTTGTATTTAATCCCCAACTCTTCTACAGATGTATAAAATCCTTGGCTAGGCATTTCGTCAAATAGGTCTTCCTCTTCATCCATAGTTGAGCAAGATCCACCTACGCCGCCATTCATAAAGTGCCTTTGTTCGCTATGCAAATATGCCCACAAATACAGCTGCCAAGAGATCCTTGAGACAAATTTATGCTCT
Organism: Boothiomyces sp. JEL0866; assembly: GCA_027604345.1. Taxonomy (NCBI): domain Eukaryota; kingdom Fungi; phylum Chytridiomycota; class Chytridiomycetes; order Rhizophydiales; family Terramycetaceae; genus Boothiomyces; species Boothiomyces sp. JEL0866. The sequence goes on from JADIIZ010000025.1 coordinate 47,854, forward strand.
ACTTTGGACTTAAAGATTGGACCCCTTTTCGGAACGAATTTCAATCGCCGGTGCGTGTCTGTTTCTTGAATGAATCACTCTTGCCGAGCACATAGAATTAGAGCAAAGATCCAGCATTTCTATTGCACTCTCATACTGTTTAGTTATAAAAGTTAGTTTGCAAGGGTTGATCTGGTGTTGCTCGGGAAAACCCTTGTCATTTTCACTCGTCACAAAGATACCGCTCAGAAACTTGCGATTTTCAACCCGCTATTGTTTTAATCTCATTTTTAATACCTTATTTAATATTGCATCTCAATTTGCTGAGATTAATTTTGGGGTGGTCAAAAAACATGTGACCTTTTTTAATGCTGGAATTTATAAACAAACAAAAATCACGAAGCGAGTTTATCTTAGAATCACATTAATTTTGCCTAATTTGAATGATAACACACGGAGAACCAGATATTACACTAAAAGACGCGATTCAAGATCCAATAAAGTTTTCGTTTCCATTCCTGATGGACGATGTATATTTCAAATACGATATCAACAGTCCAACTTTAAACAATGCAGCAACAATCATTCAATCCAACTACAGAGGTTACGTTTCGCGAGTAAAGGTACCAGATAATTAACGTAGCAACTCCAGGTCCTACAACGAGAATGTCTCATGTTGAGAAAGCAGCTGCAGGAAAAAAACTGCTTGCTCGCACAATATTCCAAGGAACTTGGCAGCAGCGAAATAACTATTACTGAATTACGAAATGTACATTCTTGATAATTGTAGGCATTGGATGCGATGGATATTCAGTCCACAAAAGAAAGCATTTACTCCTTGCCTTCTTCGCGTTCAACTTTGTTCCAGACGCCTAGCTTTGAAATACCGCGACAACAGGAATCGTATCCTATCAAAATGAAGTCTGAACCAGTTGCTTCGCGTATGGAAGAACGACCTTTTATCCAACTATCTCAATCTGACAGCTTTTGGAATCCAAAAGCAGAGCCAAAAAGAAGTGGATCTGACCCTGAACTGGCTTCAGCAGACTACTTTAGACAAATTTGGTCCCCAATCACTACCACTGCTCCAAGAGCACCTGTAAAGTCCATGTCGAGCAGCAGTCTCCCTGGATTGCAAGAAGTCAACTACAACGATCCTCAACTATTAAACAACACCCTTGCAAATTTCAATACACAATCATTTAACGATACCAAAGAATACAAAACCACATTCAAAGTAAGTATTCGTTAACTATAGAATCTTGTAGAAAAGATTGTCAAAACCAACGATCAGCCGTGTTCAATATTTTTACAACAACGCCTGAGAGTAGAAAATCACGAAGTAAAATCTTTAATATTTGATGCAATTATGGGCCATGTATTGTCCCTGATGAAAAATAGATTTGGCAATTTCTTGATCCAGTGCTGTTTAGAGTGTGGCACTGACGATCAGATACAAGCACTATGCTCAAAGATGCGCGGTCATGTCGTTCAGCTCTCCTGCGACCGATTTGGATGCCATGTAATGCAAAAAGCAATCGAAAAACTGGGTCAAGAAGTCAAGCTGATGCTGATCTCTGAACTTTTCCAATCAATCCCGGAAACTTTTACTCACAGATTTGCTTGTCATGTTTGGCAACGAGTTTTCGAAATCAAGTGGAATCCAGGCACTCCGTCGATTATGGATTATATCCAAAGCTCTGTAGTCGGCCAATGGGCTGCCATAGCCAACGATGAAAATGGAAGTTTGGTGGTCCAGTGTATCTTTGAACACTGTAGTCAACAAGAAAAGTTGCAAGTAATTAATGAAATATTCGCCTGTACAGCAGATATAGCAAAAGGTAGCATGCTCATAACATTAGGTCAATGGGGTAACTGGGTTATCCAACATATTTTGGAGCACGGCTTGTCTTCAGAACAAAACCACATCATCAGTGTAGTTTTAGAAAATGTCTTTGAAATGAGCATTGATCAGTATGCCAGCAAAGTTGTAGAAAAGTGTGTAAAAATTGCGTCTAAAAGAGATTTACAACAGTTCGTGGAAGAGATCATCAAGGTAGAATCAGACAGAGAGTAATCTTGCTTAACAATAGATGTCCTTATATTCTATCAATGATGAATAACCAATACGGAAATTACGTTGTTCAAAATGTCCTGTCGGTAGCTGAAAGCAGTCAACGCGAATCTTGCGTAAAGCTGTTGGCACCACATATACCTGTATTAAGAGCCTCAAAGTATGGACAACGAGTTGCTTCTCTGTGTGAAAAGTATATTAGATTGGCCCAACACAAATTCAATCCCCAGGCAATGATCAACAACACTGGGTATAATGTCGTTTTATAATTCCTGTGCTTATGCTTTCATATACCCTTGAAAGAATATGGAATACTTTTAATTTTTTGTTATTTCCTTTTTATCTATATTTTGGTAATCGTAATAAAACAATATAGTACTGATTGGTTTTTGAACTTTTTCCTACGCGTCAAGACATCATGTCTACAAGGTCTGCAAAAAAAGCTTCGGCCTCAAGAATTAATAGCGCTGAAGCAGCAAAACCGTCCGTAGCAACCCCACTTCCTCAGGACTTATCCGAAGAATCGGAACAGAATGCGTCGGAAGCGCCAAACAGAGGTTTGGCGGAAAAGACACTAGAAGAATTGGAGCAAGAGGAATTAAAGGAATTAATAAATGTATTTCAGAAAAGGGTAGACTTGCTTCCTCTGCCTATAGAGCTGCTTAAGCAGGGCCTATCTGAAATTGGGCCATCCCCAGATCACCTTAAAAGCGTATATCACAAACTATCACTACCTGTACGAAATTTTTAATGCTAGTTTCGGAATTTAGTAGATATTAGCGGCTTATCAGAATTTGCTTATATATTTACTTTGGAATTGCAAGGAAATAAGATCAAAGGTACCTGAGCCCTCATAAAGATATAACTCCGCTAGCTTCAATGAAATACCTAATTCAAGTGGATTTATCAGATAACGACCTATCGGAAAGTATCGTATTTGAACCAGCACCATTCAATTTGCAGGACGTCAACCTGTCACAAAATCATATTCTTGATATAGGAGATATGTCTATACATCGATTTTTGACAAGACTAGCTTTTGATGGTATTTATTAATTAACGATTGACAATTTGGTAACGGATGTTGCAGGCCTTTCAGAGTGCGCCAACCTCAGGTACTTGACCTTTGCAAGAAATAGAGTTCAGAATATTTCTCCACTGGCAGGACTACCTCTAAAATACCTGAACTTTGTAATTCATAATTTATGATAGCAAAGCAATGATGTAGAATCAATTGATATTGTTAAAACCTTGGAATGCTTGCAGGAATTGTATGCGTCGTCAAACAAGATTCAAAATATCTGCTGCTTGGATTCACACAAAAATATAAATATCTTGGACTTGGAAAGTAATGCGATTGAAAGTGTGGAAATGATTTCAGTGTTGTCTACGCTACCACTACTTCGGCATTTAAAGATCACACTCAATCCTATTGAGCAGTTGCTTCAAAGTGACCCAGAAGGAGAAAACGATTTCCCAATTCATAATAATGCCTATTACCCACCTAGTTTCCGACTGAAAACCATCTTTTTAATTCCAAAATTAACAGTACTGAACTCAATTCCAGTGACTCCAGAAGAAAAAGTAGCTTCGGTTAATATATACAATCCTCCAACAATTGTAAAGATTAGCAAGCAGCATCAGCATCAAACAAAGCAGCAAGCACTGGCCTACGCCAGAATTAAGGCCGAAGATTTAATGCGAGTAAAGAGACTAAGGCCAATCGTTTTATGTGGCCCAAGCGGTAGTGGTAAAAGAACTCTTGCTGCGAGGCTACTTCGCGACCATCCGCATATTTACGGATTATCAATATCTCACACAACTAGAAAGCCGAGGCCGGGAGAGGAGCATGGTGTACATTATTGGTTCGTATCAAAGAAAGAAATGCTTCAAATGAATCAAGAGGGGAAATTTATTGAAATGGTAACGCTTTTTGGAAACATGTATGGAACCAGTATGGAATCGATAGACAGGGTCACAGAGCAAGGCAAGATTTGCATTCTCGCTCTGGAATACGAGGTTAGTGATACTAAATTTAGGGAATGATGGCAATTCAAAAATCTTCGTTAAAACCAAGATACATAATGATAACCACGTCCAGCATCCATATTCTTGAACAGAGATTGGCAAAGAGGATAGGGAATGAGAATGATCATCAGCAATGGGTTTCAAAGGCTAAAGAAGCGCAAAACTATGAAGGAGTGGACCATGTGATTGTGAACGACGATCTCGAAAAAGCAGTTGCAGAGCTGGAGAGCTATTGTCTAGATTTGTATTGGAAAGAATTTGACCAAGATGATTAATAAATTTGCTTTAAGAATGTTTTCCGTTTTGATGGATCTGATCTTCTCGCTGCGGGGACATTCTGCTGGAATCACTTCGATATCAATCCAGGACAATTATCTACTATCCGGAGATTCAGAAGGTAACCTAATATATTGGGATTTGGAAATTCGGAGACCGATTTCATCTTGGAAAGCGCACAATTCATCCATTTTAAAAGCGAAATGCCAAAAAAACTTTTATTCGCAAGGAAGGGACGATTTACTTAGAATTTGGAACAAGGATTATGAATTATTAGGTCAGTTTCCCGCCTATTCTCTTTCGTTTTGTGGATTTGTGATGAATAATGAAATTATGGTGTATCCGCTGGAGCACTCTCTGGTGGTTTTAAAATTGGACGGAATGAGCATTATAAAGGAAATTCAGTTGGACAAGAAATACGGCAATTGCTTGTCCCTGCTTATTCACGATGGAGCCATATGTGGAGGATTTGAAGATGGAAGTGTGATCACTTTTGGAGAAGAGATGAAGGCATTCAAAGTGATGAATGAACCGCTTTTGGCATTGACTTTTGATAAAAAGTTGTATTGCGCTGGTGCCGAGGCATTCATTGCACAGCTGGATGAAAATGAAATAGAGAAAATACAGCTAAATTCTCCAGGTATCTCCCAGCTTGTATCTTATAACGGTGTAATCATTGGCGGCTGTTGGGACTCTTCTATCGTGAAGATTGATGGCGAACCAGAATATTTTAATGAACATAGAGAGGCTATAAGATGTTTGGCTATAGGGCAAGTAAAATTAAAGAAAGCTGATACAATATTGTGTGCAGGATCGGACGATGCCAGAATATCTGTTTGGAGACTGAATTAAATTATTGAATAAATCTTTTAGATATGTATTTATTGCGCTATTATTGCCATATTATCTCTGGATATAACATATTCAGTTTCTCTATACCCAAGGATTTCGGCAATATCCTTTGAGTGGGACCCTAGAATTCGCTGAATTTCAAGTGAAGAGTAATTCACCAACCCTCTCCCAATTTCTTGTTCGTATTCTTCTTCCCTCCCATCTGGAGTTACTCTCTTGGCAATTTTGACTATTTTTACGCATTGAAGTGCATTGAAATTTCCAATAACTTGCTTTATACCAGCTGCAAACAGAGAACTCTTGCTCTTTCTCGATATTGCTATCGATGCACCTTCATCTACTATTAGTTTTCCAGCAGTAGCCAAGCTGTGCAAGATCCACCACTGCCGATCGTCCATTGGCTTTTCTCTGGCGAGAAACAATGTTCCATAGCTTGGTTCAAACTCTTGATTATTATCGTTTTCTTGAATTTCCCGAATTATAGTTCCAATTAAATTTGGTTTGGATCCGATAGTGATTATCATGTTACATCCAGCACTGATAGATAGTTCTGCAGCAATTAGTTTTGTAACCATTCCTCCAGTTCCAACCGATGAGCCAGGTGAAGATACTTTGACTAAATTAGATGAAATCCACCTTGCTCTTTCAATACTGTAATATCCTTCACAACTTTGATTCTAGCTGCGTTTGGGTTGTTCCTTGGATTATCAGTATATAGAGAATCAACATCAGTCAACAAAAATAGATAGTCCGCATGAACCATCCCAGCAACAATAGCGGATAGGGAATCGTTATCACCGAAACGAATTTCACTGCTAGAAACCGAATCGTTTTCATTAATGATTGGAATAGTATTGAACGCCAATAACTCGCGTAATGTATTGCACGCATTAAGATATGGAGATCGCTAATATTAATTAAGAGTACATCACACAAGTTGTCTCGTGACAATAGAATCTGTGCGATTGGAAGATGGAATTGAGCAAATAAGGAATCGTACAAGGCTATTAACCTCCCCTGTCCAACTGCAGCGGCTGCCTACGTTACAAACACCTACCTGCACTTGCGAAAGGTGTTTTGGTCGTTTGGCTAATTTCAATCTTCGTAATCCCATTCCCACGGCTCCTGAGCTTACAAGTACAACACGATGTCCTTCTTCTCGTAGCTGAGCAATAGTTTCGACGAGTAAAGACAAATTGGATAATTTTGGAATGAATGTTTTTTCGTCGCATATGCTGGAAGTTCCTAGTTTAATGACTATTGTCAGTTTTCCCATTTTTAAATTTTCAAACTTTGGTGATGAAATGAACATCGCGAATTACAAAATATCATCCAAAAATCAGGTTTATTAGTTATCGCACACTTTTTAATGTCTTTTAAACAGCTGGTTAGTTGCTAGAAATGAATTCAAGTTCTTGTAGATATCCGTCCAACTCTGTGTTTCTTTCATGTTGTAACAGGTACTGCTTCATTGCCATTTGATACTCATTTAATTCGCTCCAGTCGTTGGAGTTTAACAGATACATAAACAGATTATTCCATAATTCAATATTCCAGTCTTTTTCAAATTTCCCAATAACTTTGATTTTCTCTTTCTTTGCAGATTGTGGGTTGGTTTCTAATAGTTTACCAAACAGTAAAATATGAATCATGCAAGCCAAGTTGTACAAATCTGGTTCATATTTGAATGGCATGCCGTTTCGACATTCCCAGCATTCTTCGTGAGGCTGTTGATCCGACTTTGGTATTTGCATCATCTGAGTAGGCTTGAAATGATTCAAATCGATAGCTGCACCGAAATCGACTAGAACTAAATCTTGATTTTTAGTGATATAATTTTCCAATCTCAAATCTCCATGAATAAAACCATTGGAGAATAAATAGATTGAGATATCTAACAGTCTGATTGAATAATGTAGTACCAGCAGCTCATCAATACCTAGTATTAGCATATATTGACCTGGCGAAACTTTTCCTATTTTAAGATTACGGCAGCTATTAAAGACATCCAGCAGTGTTAACCCTGGTTCGTAGTTTAATTCCAAAATTGACTCATTCTTGAAGAAATGGAAGTTAAGAGGCTTAACAATAAATTCCGGCAAAGACTTTGAATGAATTTGATGTAGAATATAATATTCCCAACCGCTAGACGGTGTTGATATTTTCATTACCGTAGTGACTTTGCTTTGAACAACATATACTTTAGAATATTCATTTTCTGTGAGAGTTTTGATTATTTTGTATTGTAGACCGTTAAAAATTAGTAGACTGCCGTTCCTTTGAAGAGGGGACTCTATGGTAGGGCTGAAGTTAAAACTCTTGTTTTGAGGATTGTAAGCCCTCTTCATAATTGCCGCGCGGATATGTGGATCTGAAGGATGAATTGGTTCTTGCTCTTCTGTTATTGCTTCAAATGACGATGTATGATGAAAGGTAATTTCACTTTTTTCAGTAACAGGTGTCATTATTTGCACTGGCTGTCCAAAGACATTTTTCACGGTTTTTGGAGTTCCTTCTGAAAACAATGATTTCACAGGATTAGTATCACTATCGTCATCGGAATCTTCATCCTTAAAAACACCAAGCTTCAATTCTTCAGTATTCCTTTTGTAAACTTTGCTTGAAATTGTTTCGTCATCTTGTGGATTGTAATAAATTACTTGATCGACTTCAGTATCGCCTTGAATTGGTGCATTAAAAATATCCATAATATCCCTCATTGCATCTTTAGTATTGATCGTAGGTGAAGCAGGCTTAAACTTTGGTTTTTCTGGTACTGTGGTGGATTTTGGGTTAATATCATATCCATAAGATATGGCTCTATTTTCTTCAAAACAAAATTCCTTGTTTTTGATACGCAGTAATTCCATTTTGGTCACCAAGACATTTCCATTCATATCTGCAGTAGATGTATGTTCTGCGAGTAAATCATCTAGATCAGGATGAATATACCTTTTGGAGGTTTTGGTTTGAAAATTTTTGGTTTCTTTCGCGGTACTACTTCTTCGTGCTCATCTTTGTATACGTTCAACTTTGGATTAGATGGTGCAACAGTATCCTGCTTGTATGTTGTTCCGACCCATTTTTCTGGATCTACTTTATTTTCTTTAGGCTTGATACTATAATCTTTCCATCCGGCAGAGGCTTCAGGAACTAGCACTTCATCAGGTTCACTTGAATCCCTGTAAACCTTTAATTTATCTTTTGCAGTAGTTTTAGGTTGTAAAGCCTTCTTTTTTGGTTGAGGTTTCTCTTCTAGCGGGATTCCTTGAGCTTTTCTTGCCAAAAATTTGTTGTATTCTTTTACGATTTCATCGACAGGATGTGCTTTTCTACTTATTCCAAGGCGATATAATTCATCTGCCCGGTCGTAATCATTTCCAGACTCGTAATACCTAGCATACTCGAGATAATAAATCGCCAATCCCGTGCCGATCTGATTTACAGCCAGATATTTGAAGGCCTCTCCAGCATCTGGTTGTTTTCGCACTACATCCATCCATAAATCAACATAACGAGAATCGTTCTTGTATCTAATGTTATCAGGTAAATCAAACCTCGGATCTTTTCTAAACTGTCTTACAGCAGTTTCTCTTACTGAGGAAATTGAAGGGTGAGTAAAGGTGAAATGCTTTGTAGTCCATATTATATATTCAACATATGGGAGAAGAGGATCATCCTTGTTGACCTTTTTTAATTCCGCTTCTTTAATTCTACGCATGTGCTCATAGTCTTTTCCAACTACATCAGGTTTGTAGCCGTATTTAGTTGCTTGAACATTCTCCTTTTCCTTTTCCAACTCGTCCATGTCGTATTCTACCATTTTGAGATTAAGATTAAATTGACTTCGGACTTTTTCCAAGATTGCTCTTGATTATTTCAGAATACATGTGGGATGTCTTGCCTCGTATGATACAGATCTGCAGCGAGGTATCCTTACAGCATCCTTTGAATATATATCTGTCTGTATTTGATGTTTCAATCTCATGGATATTCGCAACACATTGAATACTGTTAAACTACAAACCAATCGTGCTCAGTTTAAATACTTTTTGTGGATAAAAAAAGTTGGGTTCAATCGCTGCTCTATCATTCAACGACATGTTAAAAAAGCGTTTCTGACCAGATTCGAACTGGCATCCTCTCCGAAGTTTACAGAAGTATTGAACAGAGTTCAAAACCAGATAGAGTGAGGAGTGCTCTACCATTTGAGCTACAGAAACAACGATTGGTTGAAATCTCGGTCATTGATCAAGAAACCATAGACCTAAGCCACGCATGAATCATTCGACAAAGATAAGCTATGGGTAGAAAATGAACTATATAATCATGAATTTGCTGATCGAAAGTAATTGTGCAAGCATTTTAGTTTCTCTGTCTTGCTAAATACTAAAAAAGTGCTTCTGTCTTGATTTGAACAAGAATCCTCCTCAAGGCCGGATTCGAACCACAATAACCATTTTCAAAGTGAGGCGCTCTTCCTGTTGAGCTACAGAAACAGTTCAACCGGCATCAGTTGGCAATATCGTAACTAATCTTGGTAGATTAGCTGTACTAGACTACGAATGGAGAGCAAAGGTAATAACTATGACCTGATAACAAGAAAAATAAGTATTTATTTAGTAGCTTTGTCAATAAGTTCATGTGAGAATTCGGTCAGTTTCAATGCCAACTCTTCGTTGTAAGCCATGTCATGATAGAGGGTACCTACTTGACAATCGTAATAGTATTTTCCAGGTTCAATTTTAGGATCAAATGCACAAACTATAGTAGTGGCTGTACCTTGTGGAATATTCTTTGAGGCCAAGATCTTTGGGATAAGAGGTTTGTTAATTTGCCAAGCCAGCTCAAATACACTTTTGATTCCAATGTGTTGAGTTAGATTGGTGGCCGCGATGTTTCCTGGGTGAAGGGAAACTGCAACTACGTGTTTACCTTCCTTCTTCATTCTGTTGTTCAATTCAACAGTATAGAGGATATTTGCGAGTTTGGATTGCCCGTATCTCTCCCATGAATTGTAGCACTTTTCTCCAGAAATATCATCAAATAAGATACCGGATTTTGGTGCAAACAAAACTGCAGCCAAGGAAGCAAGATTAACTACTCTGCTTGGTTCATCTTTGGTTCCTGATTTTTCCAATACAGGGAGAAGTAACTCGGTGAAATAAAAGTGACCCAAGTGGTTTGTTCCAAATTGAGCTTCAAAACCATCTGCTGTTTTGTTTAACGGGCAAGCCATGATCCCGGCATTGTTGATGAGAATGTCTATTGGTTTTCCTGTGCTAATGTAGTCTTCAGCGCATTTTTTGACTGATTTCAAACTGGAAAGGTCAAGAGGTACGACAGTAATGTTTGCATCGCTGACCTGCTTAAGGATGTCAGCCTTTGCATCTTCACCTTTCGACACAGTTCTGCAACAGATAGTAATGATCGCACCCTCCTTGGCAAGCACTCTTGCAGTTTCTTTTCCTAGACCAATATTCGCACCAGTGATTACAACATGTTTTCCCTTGATTCTGTGTTTGAAGACAGTAGCTACTTCTTCAGCAGTAGTTTTATCGTTGAAGGTTGGGTTTGAAGACATTTGGTAGATTTAATTAATATCTGAGTTTTATATCAATACCGGTGTGCACGGCCCTTCTTCCATGAATTGCACATGTTGAACTTGTATTTTCCCGCACCCTCAAAATTGGCTTTAAATAAAATAACTTGTAAGGATAAAGAAACCCAAATCATGCGCTTTTGATAATACGTGAATATTAAAATATCTTTTGATTGTCGAAATAGATTAATCTGTGAGGATGGGCGACTAGAGTTGTAAACCCGAAGCAAACCCGACATAATTTTTCGCCCGAGACATTAAGTTCTTGAAACTCTGCCAAGAGCAACAATGAACAATTAGATTGCACTAATCTGGTATTTACTCGGACCTATGCCAAGTCGACCAAAACAAAAACCGAAAGCTGATATTTTGAACATAATAAAAACTAGGATTAAATGTTACTACAGACTTCCTGACACGCCTCTTCAGTAATCATCACTTTGACAGTCTGAATCGCACTTGCATCTCCCAAGCGGAATATGAGCAAAAACTACAGCAGTGAGAAAAAACAAGAATTTCATTGTAAGCCAATTTTGATTATTTATACACATTTGTACAAATATCACACGACTATTCTGTAAATGTAGAATTAATTGGAAAGGAAACATTAATATTCTCAAAGCTACATCCGCACTAAATACTTGTATTTGATTTATCGAAGAGCGTACTTCGAGTGCTGTTCTTTTTACTTATCATTACACTCTGCTTCTACTCCACAAAGGTGTTTAGTTTGCTGAAATTTAACGGGCTAAAACGAAAACGTCACCAAAAACCAAGATTCAGTTATTTAGAATAATCGCTATTTATAGCATAACAGTCAGGTGACTAATAGCACAAAATGCAAAGTGGTGAATCAGATTGGGAACTGTAGTCAGAGTCACGTTATAATGCAGAATGATAGAACCAAGATGAAAAATAGTTCACATTTGCAAATTTTAGAAAATAAATTCAACTGGCGGTTAAGCTAATTTATTAGCCTTTGGGAAATCTTTGTAGTACTTCTTTTCCCATCGTTCTCTATCATTCCATTCTGGAACAATAATCTCCAATATTTGTGGAAGACATTCTACTTGCACTAATTCATAGGGAATTCTTTCTCCGCTGAGGTCGAGAATGCTATCCTTTTCAATAAGATTGGCGGATGCGCTATCTTGGTGTCCATAAGGATCAAGTACAAAGGCAACTACCTTTTCGTGTTTTACTTTATCAAAAGTCATGTGCATTCCTCGCTCAGTATCTATCACACAACTTAGAGCACCTGAACGGTTCATATCAGTGGTATAAACTACATCCAAATACCCGTTATCTATCCTTGTGGAAGGACAAGCTATAAAATCAGTAGCTATCCAAGGAACATTTAGAGCTTGTTAGAAATGAATTACCCATAAAGAATTGAAAAAGACTTTCAATCTGGATTGGCCAATTAGTGTAATTATCGTTATTGATAGATATGTATTTACAAGACGGCCCGTGAAACATTTGAGTTACATTTGCATCCGCATTTATATAATCTGAAGCGCTATCCTTGGAGAGCATATATAACTTTCCTTTGTAGTGTCGGAAATCTACAATCCGAATCAGAGCCATTAAAAACGTTCTCAAGTTCCCTAAAATTAATCGCAACTTACCAATAGCCCTCCATTTCTCAGACTCTATATCCACGTCTGCAACAAACCCCCAAGTTAGAGATAGATGGGAATAAGTAATTTTGTTATTCTGAATAACCGCCATTACATCAAATTTGCATGTTTTCCCCTTTAGTATCGCCAAAGTTGCTAGTTCTTGGAATTCCAAGTCCAAGTTTTTTCCTATTCCGTTCGCTGTGCCTCCTCCAATTGTTGCAATCGGTAGAGATTTCGCGCTCTCCCAGTCAGGTCGAGATAACAACCCATGTACAATTTCGTGAAACACTCCGTCACCAGATATAGAGGCTATTACCTTGTACTTTGTATGATCTAGTTCTCTAGCTATTTCAGATGCATGGTTCACGTATCTTGTTTCTCTCAGTTCATGCATATGCTCGACTCCAGCAATCTTAATTATTGGGAGCACAATCTTGTGGTATATCTTCATCGCCTTCTTTTGTCCTCCAAATGGATTCAATACAAACAAATACTTTTTGTCATGTGGACCCAAAGCTTCTCTAATGGTTTGTACACAATTCTCAGCGTCTACTATAAGCGATAAATACCAACGGAAGCGCTCGAGAATACAATTTCCCTCAACGTTGGTTTGGATACATTTCCTTTATCATCCAAAACTATATTGAACGCAAATATAGACCATTTTCCAGTTGGAATTTGTTTGATTCTCATTGCTGCTAACTCCAAAGAACTCGATCCGCAACAGCCAATAAAAGATCGATCTTTTGTGTGTGCTACTCCGATGATATGCGACAAGGACAGTGAGAATTCTACGTTAAGCTTGCCGTACGCTTAGCGTTGACTATCCAATGTATATCTGTATCTGTTAGGGTAATTTGAGTAAGACTGGAGTAGTTGGTGCTTTGACTAGAGTCATATTCAAAACGCTGTCGTTCCATTGTGAGATTCCTGCAGGCAAATAAAAATTCTACAACACACCACTTTCAAAGTCGGGCTGTGGTGCCAATTAAGCCAACTCAAAAACTCGGAAATCCGGTGCGGATATGCCTGATTTGAATTGTTGAAACATCTCTCTTGTGACTTTTTCTTTTTTTCACCACTTAGTGTTGAACCTCATACAATATGACAAGAAAAAGAAAGACTAAATCAGCATCGGAATCAAACGCAAACTCTGAAGTTTCTACTCCAGTTTTACAAAGAAAGAAGCCGGGAACGCCTGCAGAAGAAGCCCCAAAGCTGCTAGTTGACCAGCCAGCTACTGCTAAATGGAAGAATTGGTGGACAAGAACCTTTTGGACCGTAGTGATGATTCTAGGATTCTTGGGAATTTTATACGCTGGACCGCAATATGTGATATTGCTTGTTGGGATAATTCAAATTATCGTATACAAGGAAGTTTTATCTCTATCCGTCGGTCCATCCAAAGAAAAATCTCTACCGTGGTTCAGATCCTTGCATTGGTATTTCCTCGCATCTACGAATTATTTTCTATACGGAGAATCTCTGATTTACTACTATAAACCGTACGTTCTCGTAGACGCATTCTTAATGCCACTCGCTACACACCACCGATTCATCTCATTTTCATTGTACACATTTGGACTCGTTATATTTGTTTTGAACTTGAAAAAAGGTTTTTGTATTGTTAATGCTAGGGTTTTACAAATTCCAATTCGCACACTTCTGCTGGACACATATGGCACTGCTACTGGTTGTTGCACAGTCGCACTTTATCATTAATAACATTTTTGAAGGGTTAATCTGGTTTGTGCTTCCTTGTGCTCTAGTTGTCTGCAATGACATAATGGCATATGTTTCTGGATTTTTCCTTGGAAAGACTCCACTCATCAAGATTTCACCAAAGAAGACCTGGGAAGGGTTTATTGGGGGGTTAATTGCTACAGTAATTCATACTTAACAACAGGTTATTTTTGCTTATTTCTTTTCTGGATTTATCGCGCAATATCCTTATATGACTTGTTCATTGCAAGATATTACATTCAATCCTACAGGGTATGTCTGTCCTCCAAATCCAGTATTCCTAGCAAGACAAATTCAATTGTTCCCTTCGATTACGGGTAAAATGTAATTAACTTTAGGGCTATTACGATGGATTACTATGCCGTTCCACTTTTTATTCCCTACTCTTGTATCAGCTGAATCAATTCGTACAATGACTGTTTTACCAATTCAATTCCATGCACTGGTTTTTGCCATGTTTGGGTCTTTAATCGCACCTTTTGGTGGTTTCTTTGCCTCTGGAGTTAAACGTGCTTTTAACATCAAAGATTTTGCAGATTCTATCCCAGGACATGGTGGTCTGACCGACAGAATGGATTGTCAGTTCATTATGGGTGTTTTTGCCAGTTTGTATTACCATAGTTTCATTGGAAGAGTCGGAATGACTGTGGGAACTGTATTGGAATTGGCATTACAAAGTTTGGATACGCCTAGTTTAATTCAGCTGTATGTTGGATTGGGCAAGTACCTCGAAGGACAAGGAATAGAATTTTAATCGTATTAATAAAGCAAGTTAAGGGTCTATGTAATACCTCGTCTTAACAGTGCGTACGCATCACTATTGATAAATATTGATCATTCTCATAATTTCAATGAAAATGAATCAAAGATGATTTATTTAGTAGCTGTGCCAATAAGTTGATGTGAGAATTCGGTCAATTTCAATGCCAGTTCCCCGTTGTAAGCTATTTCATGATAGAGGTACCAACTTGACAATCATAGTAGAATTTTCCAGTTTCGATTTTGGATAAGCGCAACCTATGGTGGTAGCAGTGCCTTCCGGAATACTTTTGGTTACCATTAATTTAGAAGTAGTGGTTTGTTCACTTGCCATAATAATTCAAATACCATGTAGATTGGCGCCGCAATGTTTCCTGCGTGAAAGGCAAGTTGACTGTAACCCAAAGTTTCACAACTAAATACACAAAGACTGATGCCAAGAAGCGATAGTGCATCAAAATTACTAATGACGAGCGTTACAATTATCAAATATGCAGATCATTCAAAGAGGTATATTTATTTACTTCAATTTCGTTAAAGCGTTGATGATTCCCTTATTGTTCTTTGACTTGGCAAATTTGAAAACAGTGGAAAAGATGTTTCCAGCTTTAACTGCCTTCAAGTAGTCGGCCTTGCTTAGCAGTGCATCAACAATTTCCAAGTTACCCCGCATTGTAGCCGCTAGAAGCCCCTCCGACACTACATCTTCCGGATTAAATCGTTTATCATTCATCATTTGGTATAAAATCTTTACACGATTATATTCGCAGCAGGTTTTGAAAATTAGCCGCTCCTGATTGCTGATATTCACTCTAAAATCATTTAGGAGCATTTCAACAATTCGTTCATGTCCATTTTTAATTGCTCCTAGTAAAGCTTGGTTTCCATTTGCTGCTGGGTTTACTCGTTTATCGCCAAGTAAACTTTCCACGATACTAACATACCCATTTGTGCTCGCCATTCTAATCGCATAATTATTCTTGAACTGCGGTGCAAAGTCTGCTGATGACACAAGTGCGGTAATTTTATCTTGATCTTGGCTTTCAAACGCGGCCAACAGTGCCACTTTAGGGTTATTTAGTAGGGACTGTACAACATCCTTGTAGCCAGCGTCTCTCGCCAAAGTCATTGCAGAATTATCGTTATCAGAAGGATCTACTCTTGGATTCTTTAACAGTAATTCAACTACTCCCAAATGCCCATTTCTCGCAGCAAACATTATCGGACTGTTGTTGTTCACTGCTGGGTCTACCCTTGAATCCTGCAGTAACAGTTCCACCACTTCAGCATGACCATTCTTGCAAGCTAGGATCAGGGCGATATTTCCATCGAGTGAAGGATCAAATCTACATTAGTTCTATATACCTTCCGTCTTTTAATAAGGACTCTACAATCGACAAATAACCGTTCTGGCATGCAATAATGAGGGCATTGCATCCTTTGGATGATAAATAGGGATTGTCATCTTGAAGGATTAATTCAACCAAACTGGCTCTTCCGTTTTGAGAATAGCAATTCAGCATTTCACCATAACTCTTGCAAGGCACAGCATTTTCGATTGCATCTACAAATTCTTCATCATCTGGCACTGGTGTTATCTTTAATTGTGGTGGTTTAAAGTTTATTTCTAAATTCCCGTCTTCAGACAAAAAGTGATCCTGTACACCGATTTCATACTTTTTCAAGTTTACCTTGTAATTAATATTTTGAAGGTAGGTCAAAAGTTGTTCTTTTCCTAGATTCACAGCAATTACAAAATTTCCCTTGTCTGAAAATGGAATGATAGTTCTTTTATCGTTAATCAAAACCTGTAACACTCTTACTAGGCCATTATGGCAACAATTATGGATTAGAATTCCATTCTCAATATTTGGCTCCACCCTGGGATCACACAGTAGAATCTCGACTGTGTTTGCATGTCCATTTTCCGCTGCTAGTTTAATTGCTTCATTGTTGTTTGCAGTAGGATTAACTTTTTCGATTTGAAGCAGAAACTTTACAGCTTTCGATTTCCCATTCTTTGCTGCCAGTTGGATGGCTCTATTATCTTGACTGTTGGGCACTACACACTTGAATTTTAGCAAAAATTGCATCACGTTTAAATGGCCGCCGCCGCTTGCCTGAATAAATGCACTGTTTTCCTGAGCTGCGGGATCGACTGCATCATCTCTAGTCAAATATTCTACAACATCTATTCTACCATCTTTGCTAGCCAATATAATTAAAGTGTTATTCAAGATGTTTGCGTGGATTCTCTTGTCTACTAGCAAGATTTTCACTGCATCCCAAAATTGCTGTTCGGCAGCCCAAATTATAGTAGATGGTGCTGGTGCGCAATACTTTAGTAGCATTGATAGAATTTCTAAATGAGAATTCATGGTAGCCAATTGTAGCGGTTCAAACGATAAATTGATATTATCAGATCGCTGGTTGGATTGCAACTGGCTAACTACATTTTCGTATTTCAAAAGCTCTTTTGCAAGATCAATATGTCCAAATTGCGAGGCATACTTTAGTGCAAAATTATTGAACCCAAAAGCTAAACTTTTATCCTCATTAATCATCATCGCTATTCTCGACACCTGCATAGTATAAATCTTGTCTGTAGAAACGGCAGCCAAGCCAGTCACTGCATTCAAAAAATGAATCTTTTTTTCAATCTTTTCAAGTTCTTGGGTTTTAACAGTAATTTTTTTGCTGAATAAATTATAGTTAAAGACAGACACAATATTTTGCCGTTTGTTGATTGATATTTGGTGATCCAAGAGCCTTTTTTGCTGCTCCTTCTCTGCTAAGGTGTGATTGAGCACTTCCAGGTTTTTGATACCTAATGTCACTATGAATTACCACCATCAATATCCAATTTAGTATTTTTCAACATCAAGTATTCAATCTTGTGGCCTAATTCTTTAACCAATTTGGGCTTTCCCTTGGAGCTGTAAAATATTCTGAATAGAACTGAATCTCTGGAATCTTCCAGTTCTTCAGCAAAGATGACCAATTCAGACCGATACTCCATTAAAACCTTTTCAACTTCTGGGGTAAAGTATCTGTTTTGTACTATGTCCAAAGTTTGTTTGATGTTTTTGGAAACTTTCCTAATGGTCTTGAAATGCTTCTTCATGTTCCGTATCTTTATAGTGTAGAATTCTTGAAATATTGATGGTACAATTACTCTAAATGGGAGTTCATTGTTCAGATACAAGATAAATTGATGGACGTTCAGCAGACTAAAAATAACTCGATATTCTTTGAGTGCCTTAACAATATCATTCGCAGCTTTGAAAATGATAGATTCATAAATGTTTCGCTTATCGTCTCCCAATACTTCTGCAAAAGAAGATAATTTCACTTCGATGGTGTCTACAATTTTGTTGAAATAATTCAAATCTGAAGAAAATGTCGCTGACGGACTCTGGGGAAGTATTTCATTCAAAATATTAATTATTTTGATGCATATTGAAACACTAGAGTTTGGTTTGGGTTCTCTAAAATAGTTGAAATATACCAAGGAAAGCGAATGAATGGTTCCATTCCACGTGCTGGACAAGTTCAACTTTAACTTGTCAAATAATCGATCAAAATACGATTGATTCATTGAATGTTTTGCGTGTAGGTTTTCATTTAGTTTTATATTTGACTTCATTTCATTACATGCGTTTTCTATAGTTTTCAAAAACACAGACTTGGATAATGAATCTTGTTTCAAGCTGTTCAAGAGATTGTTGATTTCATACGAGATGGTTGTCAGCTGATCTACACCAGAGTTGTTGTGTGGATTCATAAGCAAAATCAAAGATATTGGTGTCCTTGTCAAGAAGTAGAATTCTTGGATACGTTCTTGCTTGATATCTACTTCTCTTGGTAAATTTTTTGCACTGTCGTTTACTAGTGTAGTTTCTGAGGTAGTGCTGCAAGTTTCCGGCAAAAAGTTGAACTTGTTGTAAGACGAAAATTGTTCCAAGATAGTCTGGGAATGCTCTTGGCGTAATTTAGGCATATTAATTAACAGCCATCGAACCAATTGCTGCTGTTGTACATGTGCTCCTATTTCGTTGGTATATGGAGGCAGGTTACTTTGCTCGATTGTTTGAACTTGTCTTTTCAACTGCAAGATCAACTCTGTATCCAATTTTCCCTTCATATTTGATAGAATAAATTTAATTTTTGGGTCTTCAATCATTTTCGAGTCAAACAGATACAAAAGGTATCCAATCCTGACATCTATCAAATCAGGCTGACCTAATTCAATTGCACTCAATAGCAATTTACATTCGCATACCATAGTCAATGTCTGTAACGCCTGCTTAAACAGGGCGAGGTACTGCATGAATTGAACCGTTTCAAACTCCATCAAAACAAATTCATAGTTGCTCCATAAATAGATTTTTTGCTGGTAAAGTTGGGCTAAATATTTAGGGAAAGGAGGAGCATCTGGCCGAAGGGGCTTCTTGTCTCGTTTCAGTACTTTGATGTGGTCGAGCAAAAGTTGTTTCTTTTCAGGAAATAGTTCATTGTATTGCTTCAAAAACAAATAATTATTAAGGTAACGATGGAATTCTTTTGCAGTTGCAAATGATTCAATCAAGTTTCTTGCTCTGCGTTGCTTGACTGTGGATAGTAACAATCTAAAGTATGCAATTACCGGCAATTTCTAGGATTAATAAGGATCTACCCGAAGGTCTGCAAAATTTACTGTTGCTTGGATTGGGGTCTGCTTGAAATAATTTAACTCCTTTTTGAAGAAGGACATTTTTGCCAAGCTTTCATTTTTTGATATTTCAGTTCCAATTCTTGCTCTTGTTTTAACTGCTGCTTCTTTTGCTTCTTGGATTTCATCTGGGGTACCGTCTTCTTGAAATAGTATTTCTTGACTGGCGAGTATCTCATTCCGCCTGGTTTCCTTAACTTTCCTGAGAGCTGCCAAGGCCAGTTCCTTTTCCTCAACCTCCAGCTGAATTGTTTCAACTTCTTTTTTCATTCTAGCAATCATGGGATCATGATATTTGTCTTGATCCTTGAACATATGAAACTGTCGTTCTTTTGGTTTCAAAAGTACTTTTAACTCTTTGATTTCAGTCACTAGTCGATCTTCATCTAGGCTTGCCCCATATGGATCACAAAGAAAATGAAATTCACACGCAAACTCTTTAATTATTGACTGTAGTTCATTTGATGGGGACTTGTCTATCTTGAAGTACTTTTTTTCCTGTCTAAAATCAAGCGACCTACAATTATGTATGACGCAGTGCATGGTTTCTAAATGATTCAAAGTCATCTATGTTAGAACTAGCTACAAATCTTTCATTCGTCGTAATCGGATTCGAACCAAATAAATCATATGAAAGAAGCTTATGTTTGTAATTTATCGTTCTTTCGAATTTCTCGTCCAATATGTAATAGAGTGCAACTACCTCTTCGAATAGCGCAGGATGGTCTTCTAAACTTCTGTGTACTGCACTCACTTGTAATTTCACGTAATATTCATAGTCTGATTTACATTCGTCCCTGGATAGGTCAAAAAACAATAAATCATTGATTTCGCTGAAAAGATCATTAAGACTTTGCTGTGTTCTAATTTCTTTTATGGCTCCAAATTCCTCCACAAGTTTTTGAAACACTGGTAGTTTTGTCGGGTTGATTGGTCTCAATTTGCATATACAAAATGATGGCTTGCTGCTTGTGCCAGCGCTTCTACCTCCAAAGAACCCTCCAAGGTTCAAACACATGCAAAATGAAGCGCGTCTTGCGTAGATCTTTAAATTTCCGATATTACATATATGGATATCACAAATAAAAGTAAATTAGTTTGGTAGAGACCTTTATCAAAACAGTTTGACGATTACCCGTAGAATAAAGTGATAGAAGGATGCATCTAAATTACCGTTGAATTAACTCTATTCGATCTGTCATGCAAGACCGCAGGAGCTTTCTGCTGCATAGTTGTTCATTGCAATCGGTTCTGGGTTGAGAATTCTTTCATTGTACAGTTGTTTCTATAAAGTACCAAGCTACATCTATACCTCTTCCTGGAATGGTTCAACATGAGAAAGGAATTTAAAAAGTTTGACCCCAGTCAGTTATTCATAGGATTACTCTATTTAGTGGTTTTTTCCATTGCTGTTTCATCGATATGGTTCATGGTCCAAAATAGAAAATTGTAGAACAGTTGGCAATCTCATGTTCCCAAGCTTTCAGACTCCTCTTTGGCATTGAACCCACACTTGGGAACAATAGATTATCATTATAAATACAGCCAATCCTCAATCGCGGCGGTTGTTGCATATCGAAAGTCCTGGCTGATTTCAAGAATCACAGAACAACCAATCAGAAATCAGTTGGGCAGAAAAGGCTTATATCTCAAGATATCTCTATAAGTTTGCAAATGTCTGGACTCGCACTATACCATCCTTTCTGACTTGGCAATCAAGTTTGTCTTTTCCCAAACGATATTAATCCTTACACTTTCAGTTTTCTCTTTTCTTTGATCTTTTTAATAAAGTTTTTCAGTTTTTGGTTTTATCAGGGTTGTGTCCGTGTTTGGTAAATGTGAGTGACATTTATGACTCATGGACAGCTAGCAAATCAGGTTCCTATAGCTCAAATGGAAGAGCGCCGCACTCAATCCTATGAAAAAGTAATGAACAAAGATTCAATACTCGACTTCGCGGCGGCTATCGGTTCGAATCCGGTTAGGGACAGCTTCATTTTTTGTTTGACGCGTGCTAGCAACTCGACTGGTAGTATTATCAAACTTTTTTGTTGCTCCAAAGTTCAAATAATTAAGTATGAAAGCTTTGAGCGCAAGTATCATGGTCAATGAGATTTAACGGAAAGAAGTATAATTTGGCTGTTATTTTACTAAAGAAGAAAGAAGATCGGCGAGTGTTATCTAGTAGTAATTCAATCTCAGTGTATAAATTAGATGAGTTGATAGCAACTAGTTTGCAGCTCTTTACATAACTTTCAAGAACTCATCGAGGATATTGATGCTGGCGGCAGCAAATGGAATATATTTGAGAGACCAAATGTTCCTTCAATTATATTTGATTTGAAATCTGATATAAAAATGTACGATGGAATATCAGAAATGTGTCAAAGTGGGCGGGTAGGAATGAATTGGTTTTTAGAAACAGACATCACTGAGAATTAATGCTGGGTTAACTAAATTCAACTATATATACTTTATAATTAATGCTAAACTGTTTTTGAAATCCAGGCACACCCGATGATACCTGTCATGACATTTATGACTCACAAAATATTAACGAATCAAGTTTCTGTAGCTCAAAGGGTAGAGCACCGCACCTATCTCTAAAATCAAGTTGCGAACTATGTTCAACACTCGACTTCGCGGGGGATGCTAGTTCAAATCTAGTCAGAAATGCTTTTTTGTTTAAAATCAAATTGATAGTGGTGGTACTTGTTTTGAGCATTTCATTTCAACCTTGATTCCTCATTGTGAACAACTATCAACACTTTGAAATCCCTTGTAAAAATGCATCTAAAGCAGCCATTGAGATCTCTTGATGAATTCAACATCCTCAAATCAATTATTGGACCTACAAGTCTAACTACCAGTAGATCTCAGTGTCAATTCTAGAGGTAATTTACTCTCGCATTTATTGGCGACTGAGTTTGATTTTGACAGTTGCCCAGACCAGGGTTTGTCTAAAAAAACTAATCTCAAAAAATGTTTTTGACAAGAAGTAAAAACAATTAACCCAGGTGAATATGACAGAGGTGTAAATACATTCTCTCCAGAAGGAAGATTATTTCAAGTAGAATATGCGATCGAAGCAATCAAAGTAATATTCCCTAACAAAGCTCGGATCAACTGCAATTGGAATTCAAACCAAGGAAGGAATTGTTTTGGCAGTAGAAAAGAGATCTACTTCTACACTGTTGGAATCATCCTCAATTGAAAAGATTGTAGAAATTGACACTCATTTGGGATGTGCAATGTCTGGACTTATTGCGGATTCTAGAACAATGATTGATCATGCCAGAGTGGAATGCCAAGTACAAAATATTAATATAGAACCACTGGTTTACTTTTGATGAAAAAATGAAGGTTGAAAGTGTTGCGCAAAGTGTTTGTGATTTAGCTCTTCGATTCGGAGAAAGTGCGGATGGAGAGGATGCGCTAATGTCTAGGCCATTTGGAATTGCATTGCTGATTGGAGGGATTGATGAGAACGGACCGCAATTGTATTTTACATTAATTTAGGTACCATGCAGATCCATCTGGAACTTTAACTAGATACGACGCTAAAGCAATCGGAAGTGGAAGTGAAGGTGCTCAGACTGAATTACAAGAACATTTCCACAAATCACTTACACTCGATGAAGCTATTTCATTGTCTTTAAAAGTGCTAAAAGCTGTTATGGAAGAGAAAATCAGCAACACCAATGTACAAGTTGCAACTGTAACTCAAGGTGGATATATAGTATTACCGGAAGCATCTCTAGTTGACAAAATTGCCGCCTTAGCTTAATAAATGATTTGAAATCAATTATCTCTTTTCTGTGGTTGCTACCAATGTGTAGTATAGCCTGCTGCTGTCAGCTACATACGGTTACAATGTATTATGGCAAATGTATTCCAGAGTTACTACACACCGCAACTGTAAATCAATGTACTTTAGCAACTATCAATATTCTCTAATTGTATAAAACTGTTTTAAATTTATTCAATATTGTTACATTAAATTCTGCATTTCCACATCCTTCCCTTTCAAATCAATCGGTGTCATTTCCTTCTCTTGACAGAGTCTTTCCGAACCCCAAGACAATATCGTCGTGCTCAGAATAATCTTGTTATCAAAAAATTACTGTTAACCACCAAGAAAAGGTATTTGGGAATCCGGAATAGAAATAAACGATAATCAAGTGGATGACATGCACTGTACAACTGAAATCTAGACACTGTCTTGACCGTTCCACGATATACAAAATGTACCAGCATCTATATTACAATTAATTACGATACACCAGAGCATAGAATAAATGAAAAGAAATTACTCCAACCTGGAACTAGTGATAAATCAATCTGCTGATAATCAAATATCCTGTCCAAAGAGAGCTGTACTCCGAATAGAAAATCACTGATAATTACTATGGTTACTAGTGTGAGGTAGTATAATGAAGTTAGCGCTGAATTAGAAATTTGTAACCGATTATTTGGGATATAGTTAGTATTGGGTCGAAATGGTATTGTCGAAATGAAGATTTTGCCATTTGTTTTGTAACGTGGAAGAAAATAAAAATGGAATTCACTTTTTCTGTATAATTATGTCGGAAAATGAACGAGAATGATATGGATTCAATCACTGGGAGAAGTAAGATGCATTACCGTACTTATTTCCTGCGCGGTCCCAAACGAGAACAGATGTTTCGATGATAGGTAGATGAGAAAAAGTGCCAGCATGATGTGAATCTAATTCGGTAGTAATCTAGCAAATATTTGGGAGCCATTTGACTGCGTGCAAGTTTAATAATCCTCATAACTTTAGATGCACGGACACCCAGAAAATTACCTATGGATGTGATTCATGTAGGTATGGTAGTGTAATTCTGGTGAAAGTACCAACTCCATCTACCTGCTTCTCCAAATGTTGAATTTTTTGATCCAAATCAGAAAGACAATTGCAGGCAAAGTCCATGGAAAGATATTTTTATAGATTTTAAAGTAGCGTACAGTCGTAGAAACTTTTCTTTGATGATTTGCCTGAATCATAATTCGGTGATTTGCTTTGTTTCTAGCTCGGTTCCCATTCCAGTTGAAGGGTCCTGAAGAGTATGGGTTGAGGTGTAGGTCTTTTACTTTTGCAATGATTTGGACTCTAATAGTACAAGTATACGCAGACAACTTTCAGTTCTTTTTTACAAACAACCCAAACAACTTGATGGGGAGTGGTGGTGCAGTTGGAAAAATACCTGGTGCTGGGCCAGTACATCATACCAATAATGTTCCTTGGATGACTGAAATGTGGACAATCAATTCCTATGATTCTGACAGCTCATTCGCTCTTCTTCGATATCAAACATCAAACTGTCTTGA
Organism: Boothiomyces sp. JEL0866; assembly: GCA_027604345.1. Taxonomy (NCBI): domain Eukaryota; kingdom Fungi; phylum Chytridiomycota; class Chytridiomycetes; order Rhizophydiales; family Terramycetaceae; genus Boothiomyces; species Boothiomyces sp. JEL0866. The sequence goes on from JADIIZ010000025.1 coordinate 72,852, forward strand.
TGCTCCAGGTGGAATGTCAACCGCAATAATGTATGACTGTGGATCCACTTCACCATCTTACTGGTATGCTATGCAAAGTGGAAATAACTTTGTATTTAAGTTAAAAGGCTCTTCAAATAGTTGTTTAGGAATAGTTGATGGTAATAGCGAAATGGGATTGCAAAATTGTGATATCGGGAATGGGAATCAAGCATTTATTGTTCCATCAGGGCTTAAAACTGTTGCTTATTCTGTACCACCACCGTAAGTACATGAATTTAATGAAAAATTCTACTTTTAGATCTAGATTAACAATTAGACCTCCTCCACCACCAAAACCACAACCTACTCCACCTACTAGTCCATCGAATCCACCGTAATATATATTTTTAATCTAGACCAACCAATCCTGGCGGACAGGGACAAGGTTCAGGTCAAGGTTCAGGACAAGGTTCAGGGCAAGGTTCAGGACAAGGTTCAGGGCAAGGTTCAGGTCAAGGTTCAGGTCAAGGTTCAGGGCAAAATCAAGGACAAGGCCAGAACACACCATCTACGAATAATAACCCGTAAGTTGTTTATCGCATAATTTTGTTGAATGGATTAACCGTAGAAAGCCTAATCCTTCTGGAGCACCACCAAAATCTGCTGTGCAGGGTCAGACTAAAACAACAGGGGTTCTGTCAAATGTACCAGTTGCAACAGATTCTCCTCAGCTGGGAAACCAAACTTCTATTGTTGTGAACGGAGTTACTGTAAATGGGGATGCTGGGAATTCTACTACTGACGGAACCACGAATGGACAAACAACCCCAAACCCCGCTGTATCTCAACAAGGAGGTGCTTCCAGTTCATCCAACAACTTGGGATATATAATTGGCGGGTCTGTCTTTGGCGTTGTCATCATCGCTGGACTCGGCTTTATAGTTACAAAATATAGAAAGACTAACCAAACAGATACCGTCAATTCACAATCAGCATCGTACAATATGCAATCACCTTATACTGCAAGCTCTAGCCCACATGTTAGCAATTCTACATCTTTTGCAGGGTCACCTACAGTCTCAACAAACTTTGCTCAATCGCCTGGAACGTACTATGCAACTTCCCCTGGAATGTCTGCTGGGGTTCCTGAAGTAAGATCATCTACCCATACTTCCATCAATAGCCTTTCTAGCCCTAGATTTGAAACCGCGCCATTACCCCTTTCACCAATTGTAGCTCCACAGTTAGCATCGCCGGCAATGTCACCAATTCTCCCGCCAATGTTGATAAACAATGGTGTACTTTCGCCTGTGGGTCAACAGAATTACCCATCTAGTGTAGCGTCCCCGGTACCTTCTCAAAGTCAAATGGGAGTTAGATCTCCATATATTCCTCAGGCATTATTGGGCAAGAACGCGGAACAACCTCCTTTGTTATTCCCTTTGAAATAAATTAGAATTTAAAGCTAATCTTTAAATATGATCAAGCAGACTAAATAATACAAATGCCCAGTTTATTTCAAAGTCTTACCGTTGCCTTTTCTAATCCAGTTCTTTCAGGGGCTGCTTCATTCGAAGATATTGGCCTAAATCCAAAGCATTTTTGGTTCTTTGGAGTAGATGTCCAAAGGTTTGAAATACGATATCGCTACCCATATCCTTTATATATAATAGCCAATCGTCCATTGTCGAATATCGCTATGGTGGTCATTATTGATTTCAATGGATTGGTAAAAGTAACAAATGCTCAAAGTAAAATAGATTCAACTTTAAATAATTGTGTTATAATTTTAAAGTAGTGCCTTGCGAGTGGTTTTTAGGTTCTTGTTCTACTCTCTTTTGCATGAGTTCTCTGGTGGATTCTTTTAAATACTCGTTGAAAAGTACGACCGAAAAGAAATGTGCCTGAATCCAAAAGCACTGAGTCCCAAAAGTTCCTAATACCGATCTGTCATTATTCATAAACAAATCATACGTTTTGATATACGCCGTAAATTCATAGCTGCCGACAATTACCACTTGCAGCAAAACTAAAATTATCAAATGATAGTAGTTGAGTGCCAAATGCCATATGGAAGAAGCCTGATCATTTTTCTTTTGCTTGATTCGTTTTTGAACCAGGATTTTCCCAAACATTGTTAGTAGGGGTAGCGAATCAACCAAAAAGATGAATCCGATATAGTAATTCTGAAGTGAAACTGCTTCTTCAACAAGGTCGAAAAATGAACTGTAGTAAAAATCTAGTCCCGTTTCATAAGCTTTTATCCAAAAATAGTCGCACAAAAAACTTGGAATGTTCATTAGCATCCATACCCCAGACATCATTAGGTAAATCGCCATCCTTAAATAATTATACTGCAAACCCAAAATTCGTATAAGCAAATATGCGCTTAGAAAATTGCACAATAAAAATGACAGGCTGGAAATATCCAGAAATAGTTTAATGCTGTTGACTGGTACTGCATCTTGAAATACAGTATAGACATAAATAATGCTAGCAATGACTTTGGACAAATCAATCATCATAATGATACATATCCCTAAATCTCGAAATTGCTTTTTTGTCCGATATTGGATGAAATAGTAAATCAATGTGATTACAGATAATACAACAGCCACAATATATCCAATGAGCCCCAATATCTCTATTGGATTCTTGTGTGCTGGGACAAGATAATTTCCTGGTTGGTAAGAAGTCCATATAACACGATTGGCTCCCGAATGAATAGTTATAAGCTCTATAATAACGCTTCCTAGATGCCCGATTGCCGTTGATATGGAGCTGTTTGGATATAGCTGGAGCTCTTGCGTAGAATCCACACATTTTTCATCAGAATAAACGGTCAACATCCCGTTGTAGCATTTCATTTGGTCAATACACTGATTGGCCTCTAGATACCACGCATTGCTCCAATCAGTTGTATTATCGGTTCGCTGAATAAAGCAATAATTGTAGTTATTGGCAGTAGGCGGAAAAGATACACTGATATCCAATGTCTCCACAAGATAATTTTGCATCATTCCCTGATAATTTCCGTAATCTAGAAAATCTAATGAAACCACACAGCACCCAATTCCAGTAGGATCTGGGTTATAAAATAATCCACACACTCCTATCTCGTTTAAAGGATACATCGAATTGGATGTTGTGTTTGGATTAAATACATAGATAACACTGGGAGCGCCCAAACATTCTGTCGATAGCCATTGAGACTGGAGTACCAAACTGGACATTGGCAAGTGGGTATTTTAGATTGACGAAATTACGTAACTTAAAAAAGTCTATTGAGGTCCACCTATCATTCGAAGGTTATAATGCGCACTCGTAATCAACCAATATTCATGATTAATATCGCACTGCATTGATTTCACCAATCTTTCAATCTCGCAATTTCGTTGATGAAATACTACTGCATCCAACAGCGATGTTTATACAAAATACGCAAGCACGCTGGTTTGTATCCAGTTACATCCAAAAATTAAAAGTGCTATCCTTCAGTATGGGATTTATTTTTCACTTCAATTTAAAAAAAATAAATGCAAGTTGTCTCGCAGATAGAAAAGGATTTCATTTCAGCAAATTTAAAAGCAAACAAGAGATTAGACTTGCGCCAGAAAACTGATTTAAGGAAGATCAAACTGACATTTGGTTCATCCTATGGGCAATGCCAAGTCTCAATTGGAAAAACCAAAGTTACTGCGAATGTGTCCTGTGAAATTGCTCGACCATCACCATCATCCTCTACTGAAGGATCAATCAATTTCAACACAGAAATATCACCGATTTGTTGTTTGGAATTACCTGACGCTGAAGTAATAATTTCAAGAATGCTCGAAAAAAGTTTAAGAGTTTCCAGAGCTGTCGATACTGAAGGATTGTGTATTATTGCAGGCGAAAAAGTATGGGGTATCAAGGTTGATGTGCGGGTAATTGATCACGAAGGTAATTTATTTGATTGCTGTTGTTTGGCTGCAATGGCTGCACTACTACATTTCCGGAGACCAGAAGTTACAGTTTCGGGAAAGGACGTTGTTATTGTAACTATTGATTGACCATAGCATGCTGTTGACGACAAAGTGCCAATCCCCCTATCTATTCACCACATCCCCACCAGTACAACATTTGGAATCTACCAAGAGAGCTATATCCTTGACCCTACTCTCCTAGAAGAGCAAGTGATTGAAGGCGATTTAATAATCGTAATGAATGCCCACAAGGAAATCTGTTGTATTAAACAATCTGCGAGTGTTGCGACTGAAGAGGTACTCCAATGTATGCAAGTCGCGAGCGTAAAAGCAGTTGAATTAACTGCCATATTGAAAGAGGCTTTGAAAAAAGATTTGGAGTCAAGAAATAAAGTAAATTAAAACCAAAGTGTTTGCCTTGAATCTACACGAGTAGGGTCAACAAAGATTGAATATTATATGAAGAGGATACTATTCACCGTTCAAGGCGGTCGGAATTCTAATATTGTAGCTATTAGTAATCATCAATCACCAAGTAGTGGCTGAATGAAGGTTACGTTTATGGTGATACAGTCAATGTGCCACCAAAGGAATTATTTAGGTCTATGGTATAACTTATAAAGTAAAATCGAACAAAATTGTGTTACTCGCAGTCTAAATTGTCTGTGCATGTTCCAAGTTTTTAGTTATTTGGGGATTTCGGGTTTTTACTTTTCCAAAAAAATGAGTAACTGTGGGTTTTTACTAGACTGGCCACCAAAAGCAGAATTCAACTTTGATTCAGCCTTTCAACCTTATATACAAGCAGCAGATTATGCGACAGATAACATTGCGACGTGTACTCCTTCAGCTGTTGATGAATTCAATCTCAGTAAAATTAACCAGTTCAGACACTGTGTAAAAAATATACTGGAGCAAGTAAACGTAGCGGAGGTAGAGAACTGGCTTGTAAATGGAAAGGATACGTTGCGTAAACCCAAGTTGCTCGGATTGTTGGCATGCATAGATTTCTTGCGTCATGCGTATAGATGGGGAACTGTCCCAATTGTAAGAGTTGCCCAAGACCAGAGTGTACAGTTTCCAATTCAATTAGAGTTGCCTGCTAGAATATTGCACAATCATTTTGGCATAATACCGGAATCAGGCTCGTTATTCTCAATGACTTACTGCAACATTGTTAAAAACGACTCTGGAAATTTGGACATACGATATTCGTCAACTGGCGGTATGAGTGAGGTAATCAGACGAACCGAGAGAAATAATGCAACCGTCTTTTACTTGATGGAGGAAAAGGTTTATGTTTTTAACACCAGGCAGTCTTATTGTATCAAACAATTATACTTGCGAATGATTTGTTTGACGCTGGGCTATTGTCTGAATCCCTCAGTTGCATACAGATGATGAAGGGTATTTTGAAAGCAGTGCTTTCCGTGTTTTACCATTACTTGACTGAAGAAAATATAAAGAAAGACTTGTGGCTCCAGTACGCCCAAGGATTTCATGGCTGGGCTATGAATGGATTGGACGGTGTATCTGGAAATCAAGCACTGGTTATTAGAGTCATGGACTTGTTTCTAGAACTAAAGCATCACACAGTGATTGGGAAAGAACAACTTGCCAACAAACACCAACCACAATTCGTGCTAGATTTTATCGATAAAGTAACACTGTTTAACGCAGATATCGCGAATGCAGCTCCGATCAAAAACTGCAGAAATACAAGAATTTAATTCAGGGTTTGAAGCATTAGCAAAAACTATGAAAATTTGGAGAATGTCACATGCAAAGAAGGCACTCTATTATGAATCTGTTGAGCTGGAAGAAAGAAAACCGATGACAGGTAGTCCACACTAACTTAGCAAGTAAATCGATATTTGATGGTGATTTGTCAGCTATGTTGAATATGTTTAAGTTGAGATTGAGTGAGCGAATAGCTGAAACTATTTAATAAACAATTTTTAGAACAATATATTCGCAGAACGTTAATCGTCCAAGAGGGATAAACACCTTTTCTTTGCTTGTTCCAGCAAATATGCTTCGCTAACCTGCTCTCCGGATACCCCATCTGGATTAATTAGATTGTCAATTTCCAATTTGGAGCAAAATTCCGCAGTCTGAGGATTACTGTATACCAAATCTATCTTAGAAACAATTACCCAGAGTCTTGTCGTTTTTTCGCTGTGGATCAAACGGTTTAGCAGTTTGAACAAATTGGTGTACATCAAAGAATGAATCTTCTTTTTTATCTATCCAAGCAAGGTTTTCCTTTAATAGTGGATAAAGAGATTCTTTTGTTGGAAATTTTGGGTATTCACTGACTGACATGCATTGATTCATTGTCTTTACAATCGCTAACCATTCCCTGTCAAAAGTAATTTTCTTTTCGGCAAGAGAATCTACAGGTATTTCCACTATTTCTAAATATCCGCGATTCGGCAGGCATTTGTCCAATGATAAGAATTTGGTGCTTTTTGGTAATTTAGGTGCGCCAATTTCTTCTTCCTCGTCAGATACATCCAAATCCAATTCATCTGGATTGTTTTCAGTTTCTTGTTCGTGAACAAAAGTTGCTGCATATTTTACGTGTAAATGTGCACTAAACCAATACTTTGGTCTTAATTTCTTTAGCAGTTCCAGCAGTGGGGGACTTCCTAATGTATTGTTGTCAATCTAGATTAAAGATTATTACTTCTTTTTTCAGAAATGATTTCCATTTTAATAATTCTTGAAGATTCCCATGCTTTGCTATTCCCTGTGGCCAGTCGTGTGATAAGAACACATCAATCGGAGAGTTTATCAAGTACATTCTCATTACATTGAACTTTCGCAAGTGATAAATACTTCGTTGATCATTTTGGTTCAAAGGTTGTCTTTCAAAAAAACCTTTTCTATAGTCATGTCCCTTGTATATTCCCGACAATCCCGCAATTCTTAAACCACCAAAGTTGATTACTCCCGCTGATCCGAGATAGTAAATATTTGGGCAAACGTAACCTCCGTGAAACAGCTCGTGTAGATAATTTGAAGCTTCATGGTTTCCCCCAATAAACACAGTGGGTATAGGTGCAATCTTTTCTCCAATGTAATATTGATAGAAATTCCCAATCTTTTTGTACTTTTCAGGTACTGCCATCGAATTCAAGTCTGTATAATTTCTAATTGACTGGAAATCTCCACAAATTAATAGTAAATCAACTTGATACTTGCATTGTCTTTCCTTTTCCTGAATTGCTTCATAGATTTTATCGAGCTCTCCATGGCAGCATCCCTCAATAGCTACTCGAAGTGATCTCGACATTTTCTGGCAAAAATTAAACTTGGGCGATAGTTGCCACTATAGAAAGATGCGGTAATTGCACAGCTTACGAAGGTTTAATTTCAAGTGAAACCAATATAAAAAGGGTTTAGAGTATACTTTGTTCACATTGAGTAATTCCAGGTAATAGTTTCATTCCCAATCTTAACATTTTGATAATGGGCGCTTCCATTGTTGAATAATATTCCATTGTGGTGGAACTGTCGGTAATTTGTGTACAGAAACAGCAATTCTGCATAAGTAGGAATGGTTGCTTAACGCGAGAAAATAAACCCACAACCAATGCGATATTCTCTATATTATTGTTAATTATCCGAGATACACGAAATCGGTTATTTGAAATCAAACTTTCTTTGCCTGGATGAGTAACCAACCGTAAACATACTTGTATCTTTAATTCATTCAAAGTCAATGGTATTTGATCGATGGCTGGGTAGCCATTGACGCCAAAATAATCACTTGATCCAAATATTGTGTCTTTGTTCATCCAGTCGCGTTTAAGAATATTTGTTTCAAGAGATACTTGGATCAACCAAAGCGGAAATTAATCTTAAAATTATTTATACATTAGTGCGATGAATTCCCTTTCATACTAATCTTCATTCCTATTTTTCCATCTCTAATTATTTGGCGTTTTTCCATGTGATTGCAAAGACGTTCCATCTGACCCATTTTCTTTTTCACCTCGTATGTCAAACACTAGTAGGGAGACCCTTGTAGAACGAGATATAATCAAACATGAAAAACTCACTCTCTATTCAAGAGCGCTTGCATTAGCTTCATATATCGTGACACCAACAGTTGGCGTATTATCAGATGTAACCAACTATTATTCCCAAGTACAATACATTAACCTAGAAATTATATCATACAATATTAGCAAATAGAAATCACAAGAAATATTATCAGTTTTTAATGGACAAGGCCTGCTCCTATGAGCAATGGGCTGCTGCGGGATACATGCTCGATAGGGAAGAAGGTCCATTTTACTAATATAGGAAGGGATTTATGGAAGTTTCAAGAAAAGTCTCCAGACTACGATTACGAATTGATTAAAGACAGATTAGCAATTTTGAAAACTATCAGAAAGAATTACGACCTCCCAGCAATGGTTTTCAACTTGCGTACTTCATTATGTAGAAATTTGGGAGATATGGGTAATCAAAAGGTGACTGTTTCCTAATCTAGTTGTATGAGAATACGCATCAAGGAACTAAGCTGTTGATCGAGGACTATATCGATGAAGTCACTAAACAATTGAATTTTATTTGTGACGTGGAATTAGAAGGTGTGGATATACAAGAGAAGCTGGAATTCCTTAGAAATACACAGAAATCCTTTGGAAGAACGGCTTTGTTACTCTCTGGCGGAGGAACATTTGGATTAGGCCACGCTGGAGTTTGCAAAGCATTGATTGAACAAAAATTACTACCCAAAGTCATCACTGGATCATCTGCAGGTTCCATTGTGGCTGCTGTTGTTGGAACAAGGACAGATAATGAAATGCATCACGCAATTAATTTCAACAACATCAATTTAAACTTTTTTGAAAGACCTCATGAACGAGGGAATATTCTATTGAAGCTTTCAAGATTTATCAAGCATGGTAAGTGAAAGTAACGTAGGCGTTGTATTGGATGTAGAAGTTTTCAATGAATGCATGAAAGAGAATATAGGTGATATTACGTTTGCTGAAGCGTACAATAGAACAAGAAGAATATTGAACATTACAGTTAGTTCTTCGACTAATTATGAAATGCCACGGTTGTTAAATTACTTGACTGCTCCCAATGTGGTAAATAGTTCCTAATAAGCTTATTCGTTCCGCTGTAGCAGCATCTTCAGCAGTGCCATTTGTATATAGATCAGCACCATTGTTGGCAAAAGATTCCCAAAGAAATATTGTACCGTGGAACCCATCTGGTCATATGTGGATAGATGGATCAGTGGAAGGCGACTTGCCAATGCAAAGAATTAGCGAATTATTTGGAGTTAATCATTATTGTGTATCACAGAGTAATACTTGGCTAATATAGCAAACCCGCATATTATACCGTTCTTGAATCCATCAGGCCAACCGTCAACAATTATAACTAGAACTATTAAAAGCATTGGATCAATAATTAGTAACGAGTTTTCACATAGAATTACACAAGTAAATAATACTAATTTAGCTATTTGATCTCGGGTTACATAACAGTTTGGTATTAAAAGGGCATGCAATCTTGTGCCAAAAGTACGTGGGTGACATTACAATAGTTCCATACTTTCCATGGTTGGATTTCCCATTTGTAATGTCATCACCAAACATAGAGATGGCGAAAAGGTTTTCTATCGAAGGAGAAAGAGCTTGTTGGAAAAGTAAGAATTGCACTAAATTAGATGTTGCTATAATTAGAAACCATTGTGCTATCGAGCAATGTATTAACCAAAACATTATGAGTTTACGAGAACAGTTGGTGTTGAATCACAAAGTCAAAGTAGTTCAAGAATTACCAGCACCACAGCCAGTCAGACAAAGCTCAATGTTGTTGCCAAGCAGACAGCCATCACTACTACCAGCCCAAAGCCTTACTGAATTAGAAGTGGAGAAGCATGAGCCAGTCAAACTAGTACGAAGTCATAAAAGTGCAGGGGATGTCAGGGCAGCATTGGGTGGGCTGACTGCTATACCAGTAACAAGAACCAAGCCATTGGCTACTGATCCACTGTTCTACCTGGACTTGACATTTGAAGAGTCTGATGAAGATTAATGTAATAAATTTGTATTATTATACTGTTCAAGCTGATTGCTATTATACTGTTTAACCTGGTTGCTATTATACTGTTCAAGCTGATTGTTGTTTTTGTATTGGTATACCGTTTAATCAAAGTTTATTTTTTCGCAATAATTCTTTTAGTCTTTTCAATTAAATTCCTGCTAAATCGCGTCGATTCATGGCAATGTGTTATAGCGCTACTAGCACCAGAAATTAATCATAATATTTCCCCGTGATTCGAATCAATGCTCAAGCTCCAATACAGATCATTAAAGACTATAATACCAAGTAAAATATTTCACTCTGATCCAATGCAAATAAGATCCAACTACAGACCATGAAAATAAAGTTTCAATCAGAATATACAGTTTATATCAAGATAAAATCTTTCGCAGGGTTTCATTTTCAGTTTGCAACTTGACAACCAACGATTCAGTTTCGTCGTCTTCCTTGAGTAATTCTCTAGTAATAGAAACGAAATTCAACAGCTTTTCTTTCAATTCCTTATTCTCTTGTCTCAATTCTTCGTTTTCCATTTGCTCTTTTTCTAATTTCAACAGAAAATCCTTTTTGAACGACTGCTTCTCTTTCTGAATTAAAATGGTTTGTAATCTAAATTTCTTCATAATGATATCCAGAGTCGATTCGTATTGTTTAAGTAAATGATTCAAAACCTAGGATCAGTCAAAAGTACAGTGTTTTCCTTTTGCAATTGCTTGTATTTTATAATATTCTCATCTGCGGTTAGAGTGTAATCTTTCAAGTCTTCAATCTTTAGATTCAACTGATCAATCATTAATTTGTTTTGTTTCCAAATCTCGCTCACCTCTTCAAACTCTTTTTTCCAATCCATTCAAAATCGAAATGGAAAAAATTGAACTGTCGGTGAAATTGGTAAACAAGATGGTGGATTCATGGATACCCAAAGAGTACAATGTTGAACAAGTAGAGGCTAAAAAAATTGAATTATTTAAACCTAATCAGAAAAAGCTCTTGAAGCATCAAATTGTTTCTAAAAAGAAAAAGGAGGAAAAGAAGGAATTGCAAGAGAAAATCATTCAAAAGAAAAAGAAACCTGTTAATTTTATGGATATGTATTTAAAGAAATGAATAGAATTTTATACTGTTTTAGCTTTTAGTATTTAATGTTATAGAATTAAGGTTTTACTATTACAGTTAGAATTTAAGTAACAGATTTTAAAGGTTGATTACCAGGTAAGTTTAAACTGTTTTACATTTACAGTTCAAGAAGAAATGAACCGCTAATTTTTAATGAGACTGAATCCAAACCAACGTAGAAACGAAACACTAGCATTTATAATACCATCTTCTAGGAATGTGCTGCTGCTATTACACGTAAAACACTGGTAGAACCACAAAGCTAATGTACACTGGCATCTAAGTGGATCACTGTCAATGCAAATTTTCACTCTATCATCTTGCACGAAGGCGAATATGATTCATTAAATACTTTTCAAAACTTTATTTTACCATCCATTACAGTCTTGCTATCCACTTGATCAAGATAGTTTAATCTCTGTCTGACGAGTGTTAATAATTCCAAAATTTTATCAAACTCTACATTTTCACAATTATAAATATTTCTCATTAATAATAACTTACCTCCAGAGAGCACCAGCTAGTATCTGATCACCGTAAAACAGACCTTCATCGTACCCGAGTGTATTACCTTGATACTGTCCTACTAGATCACTAATTATAGAATTGATTTTTGCTTTTACTCCAGCTTGATGTAATTTGATTTCCGCATCAAGCCATATATGATTAATCATTTCTTTCTGCAAATCTCTTCCCAACTCGCCCTCTAGAGACAAGCGCTTATTAATCATCCAGACATGTAAAATCGTAACTGAAAACCATGATTGGAACGTCAAAGGCAAATTTAAATCTAATTTTTCAAATTGTTGTGCACATTCTTCGTAGTTAGTCCTGCCTGCATCTATTACTCCCATTTTCCATTTGACATATCCGACTGGGTTTAGAGCTTTTGAGAGTGAATCTGGGAATGGAAGGCTGCTGTTGAATCGCTTTGTAACTACTGGCAACAGTCTCTTGAACATTTTTTACAAAAAAAAGAAATCTGATTGTGAAATACAAAATATAGTTTGCAAAATCCACATTGGCGGATAGGGCAACTGAGACATTACTGACCGCCTTTAGGTCCAGGATTAATATTTGGTTGAATTTCTAAATATCTACAACAATTGAAGATCCAAATTTACCGCATGAATATACTCGCGGTTAATTAATTAATGTTTAAAAGGGTATACATAATATTATCCTTATATTTCATCTTTTTTCAACAGCAAGACATGCAACCATCTCCTTACTGTGCTCTTTTGTTTCCTTTTGCTATCCTCATAAGGTAGAGCCAAATCATTTGCACTGAGTGAAATCATAAACATAAATGGAATCAGCCATACAATCAAGATAAAGAAGCTGACCATTTCAATGAATCTATGAGGAATTTCTTTGAAATAAAAGAACCACATTATATGATTAATTATAGCAAACACTACATTAGCAACGGTTACCGCAAGAAAGTATGAATATCGGTCCAGTAAGATCGATCACTGGGAAATGCTCCAATAGCCTTGCGTACCATAAAGTGAACAAGAATGAAAAGAATATCCTGGTAAACGACAATTGATCAAACAGTAATAGTACATGATATCCCGCAACAATCTTGTTAGCACATAATTACAATAATGGTGTAGGTAATCACTCTCTTGGACATTACGGTGTACTCTTCAACTACCTCGGAAATGTAATATAATCCAGTCGCTGAAATCAATCTACAACTACCTAGCGAATAAGCCAGAAACAGAAATCCAAATAAATATCCTATATATGAAAGTATGTGTAGAAACGTCATTTTCAGATTACTACTACGTGGAAACAAAAAAATCCAAATTGGGTTAAAAGTCATCAACTGGTGCTAGCGAATCCTGTATCAAATATTATCCATAATTGCTCTGTTTACACTTGGTTTGACTTTCGCGTTTTTTACTAATGTTGACAAACGAACAAACTGGAGCTAAAACACTTACTAAAAATAATACCCAAGAAATACTTGAACTTGAATACGATTTGCGTATATCACTAAATTCGTCGACTGCTCGTATCCTGTCTTGTTACACTCTTTCAAACCCTAGCTTGGCCTCGCAGTTTTCCAAATACAGCAACGTACTTTTGATTAATATAGGAATCCTTGTCACTGCCTTCATGGATTGATACCTCTGAATTAGTAGGTGGAAATACGGAAGAAGATGTTATCAGAAGAGGCTTTCAAATCAATCCTCCTTTGCGTGGTTTGAAATTCAAAGTAGGCAAATTGTCACCTACTAAAGGCCAAAAAGTACACAAAGCGCTATTGTGTCAAATCATTGTAGGAAGAAGCTATCCCATTGAAAAAACATTGGTGGATGACACGGATCTTCCTGAAGGTTACAAGAGCTTCTACATCCACGGTAATCTATACTAACATAGACGAAAATAAAAAGACCTCTACGTATGAGCACGAATACTACATCAAGAACCCTTCCTTTGTTTTGCCAAAATATCTGATTCAGTATGAATATGATCCTGAAATGGAACAAAATGCCTTGCAAAAACCAAAATGTGATAACTGTGAATCAGAAACAGCAGTGTGCTACTGTGATGCAGATAAAGCCTACTTGTGCAAGAAGTGCGATGGGTTGGTGCATAGTACACGTATTGCTGGAATGCATGTGCGTAAACCTATTGGCGAAGGAATGGATGTGTTTGGAACTTGTAAACATCACCCTGAACGGCAAATTGAATACTTTTGCACGCAATGCCATGAGCCTGTGTGTATTGATTGTTCCGTACTCAGTAGCCATACTCCAAAAGAAGGCAAACATACGCTCGTTCGAGTTGATGTCTACTTGCAGTCAGTAATCGAAGAAACTCAAAAAGTACATATAATTAATGCTAGCCAAATCCAAACATGCACAATCGAACAAACATGATCCAAGAACAGATTCATAACATTCACTCTAGAGCGGAAGCAGTTGTAAATATGGGAAAAGAAATCGTTTCTCAAATCGATCAAATTTGCCAAAAAGCAAAGGATGAATGCAACAGGATTATCGAAAAGAAAATTACAATTTTACTTGGAGACGAAATTGAACTGAACCGACAACTGGGCGAAATCAACCGTTTAGAGGAATTCTTAAAGTACCAGCAATCTGGCAACGCTATGCAGTGTGTTTACACTTGGCATCTTCACCAAAATCTACGCGAACAGCTTAGTGATTTCAAGTTCTTCAAGAGTGATATTGACGTTCAATTGGATGCAAAAATCAATGGAAGTATCCATGTTGAATTGGACAAGAAAAAAGTTTCACCTGCTAAAACAAATTCAGCAGTGCCAACGCCAAATGTATCACCTGTCAGACAGCCTGCCAATTATTTCAACCAAAGTTTCCAATACGCACCTTTGGGAGTAATCTAAACTAATCTAGAATAACCTGCCTAGCCAATTGAAAGAACGCACTCAAACTAGACGTACCAGTGATTTCTTTTCAGAAGCTTTTGGAAGTCAAAACAACGACGATCCCCTAGACGACTTGGACACGTATTCTCAGGTATCAGGCTACGCTGGACGGTACTAATAAAAAGCTTTTATTGACGATCATCAGTTCTCTGTCTCTTATTTCCATTGTCATTAGGCAGCATCTGTCTTAACCTATGATTTTCTTGCTTCAAAGCCTCAACTTGAGCCAAATAGTCTTGAATCCTGAATTAATATCAATTACGTTTGCTCATAAAGCATCTTTTCCAGCGACCATTTTTCCATATTGGCTGAATCTTGTTGCTTGAGTTCGTGAATGTATTGAACGGCTCTCTGCAATATCCTACCCTTATTCTTTTCTTGTCCAGGTATTAACTCTGCCAATTCTTGGATTCCCGCATTAATATTTTCACGTCTACGCCGCTCAACCTATATTAACAAGTATTACTTCGCGGTGAGTTTCTTTTTTTAGTCTAATGTGCTCTTGAGACCCGACGGTTGGTTTTGCTTCCGGAGTTTGCTCATAGCTCTGATCTGGAATTCGCTGTTGTTGAATTAGCATGTGTGCTAGATCTGGATTCATATTATTAATATTCTGGCTTCCATATTGGGCAGCAGCAGCGGCAGCAAAAGCTAGCGTTAATTCCAAATACCAAAGAATTGTTGCTGGTCCATATTAGGTTGTCTATCGTTAACCAAAAGTACTTTTGTAAATCATATTCGTTTATTGGTTGTCTAGGTGAGCGAAAATTACTTTTGAATGTCGTATTCCTGCTCAAGCAGCTACTGTTAAGGATCTAATTACGTTATTTCCGTCATCCTGTTTCTTGCTACCGTTTGACATCTTGCAATCAGCTGAATCTCACGCTTTTTCGATGGAAAGAAGAAAAACTGACGCCACCTGCTTTAGAGCCCTAATTGGATGAAACCAAGCAACATTAAATCTTGATTGGGCAGTCAAATACGTCTGCCCCAACATATCTAAAAAGGATTAAATTTATTTAAAATCTTTCCAAATACTGGAACACTATATCAGGTCCACCTCCTTTGCATAATACATATTTCACGCTCGCAAGGGTATGTCTGGGGCTAATAAGCTTGCCATTACAGTATATATCAATATAAACGCCTTTTTGCTTCTCTTTACTGTTTATGCACTCAGAGTCGATAGTGATATTCAACTGTGCCGCCAGATGTTGAATCACTTTACGTATTCGCAGCATTCTGTTTGCAGTTAGGCGATTCGCACTACGTTAAGAAAACTTACTCTTGTGATAGCTCCTGTAACTGAGACCGTGGGTGTTTGGTCAGTATAAATGCTAATTTAGCAGCATCTTTTTGAGGTTGATTTCGCTAAGTTAATGTTCTGTTACGTTCACTATCCAGTCTTTCACCCAGCCTGGAATCACATCACCTATATTTGGATGTACAGATAAATCATGAAGCTTGCCTTTAAAAGTATCCACATACATGGAGGGAGATTGTTCAACTGAAAATATTATAGGAATATTCTGGTTGAGTAACAATGGAGGTGTTTCATCAAGATTAATGAATTCCTCATTGAGTGGTATCTGGATGGTTGGTTCTGGGGGAGGTGGTAGATGTTCTTCCGTTGATTTTACACTATTATTTCTGTTTTTCAAGAATTTAAACTTGTCAATAAATGAAGGAGATCGCTGACTACCTTTCTTTGGACTTGCCGCTTCTGGACTTTGAACTGGAAGTGGAGATGTCAGATCTGGCACAGTGTCTTGTTCTTCAGGTATTACCACCTGTAATGGAGGTGTGTTTGTGTCTGTCGAACTGTTTTCCCTTGTAAGACCAACGTTTCCTTGAGCGGAAATCAAATTAGTATTTGAAAATCCTGACGGGGCAATTCCCGGTGAAAGTAATCCATTAGGTTCATCAGGGAGATTCAACGATAATGGAGTAGCTAGCATAACTTTCATTGATGGTGTATTTGGATCGTTTTCCCTCATACTCTGACCAGCATTTTTTGTAAAGCTTGCGTTGTTTGGATACACTCGCTTAAGGTAGTTATATACGAGATAAGTAAGTACCCATTTAGCAAGATTGACTCTTTGATCTTCGTTTGAAGCTTCAACCAGCAAGTCAAGATCTTGATGATAAATTTCACTGTCCAAACACCGTCCTTCATCCAAATGTACAGTTAAATCACCGTTTTTAGTATCTATGGTGCACCAATTGGCAACCCACTCCTGGGAATTTTCTTGGTTGGCCACTTTATCAAAATCTGCTTTTCCAAAATCATTAATCTTTTCACAAGTAATAATGTCCCACAAACACACTTGTTTTACACTATTTTCAGTCAAAACAAATCGCTTGTTATTGAATATTAGGTATTTCTTTATACCAGGGACGCCCTGTATCGAATCAAATGGTTTTGTCCAACATGGTAACACTGCTTGATCATCTGGATCTTGCTGTTCCACAGTATTGGTCAAGGAGCCATGCTCTTCTTTGTAAGAGTGGATTGAGACTGGTTTAGAGTAAATCGACTCGGTATCTACATCCATATCTGGCTTGATGCAGCATTCGTCTGGGATCACTAATTCATCATTCTCAAAGAAAGGCACATCTCTATATCGGTTGACTGTTGAACTAGTAGTGGCTGTCCATATAAATGAATCTTCAGTAGCAGCAATCTTTAATATCGGGTCTTTTTCCTGACATATAGCTATACAATCTGTATCATATTTAGATTCAGTATTAATCTTATAAACCCAACCATCTTTAGTTCCTGCCCAAAAATTAGCAAAAGTAGGAGAGTTTGTATGAAGACACCAGACACTATCTTCACAGTAGTTGTATGTTTCCACACAGTGATTAGGCATTGCCAATGACCATAATTTGATTGATTTATCTGATGAACAAGATAATACCCATTTACCGTCTTCGCTGATCAATAAATCTCGAATCGCGTCCGAATGTCCCTGCAGTTTACTGTATTTCTCTGATCTAGACCTTGTGTCCCACAATTTGACTATTCTATCAGGAGCACTATAGTTAAAAAGATACTTGCCCAGAAGCAATCAAAGTGCCAGTGGGGTTACAAGCTAAAGCGTAAATAGAACCAGAAGGGTTTTCATCTCTAGCCAGTATCCTTGGATCATCGTATCTACCTTCTTGCAAATCCCAAATAAATATGCCTCTATCTAAACTTCCTGATGCAACCCACTTTTGTTCTTTTGGTTGTGCCAATCTTTTCACATAATCACCATGATACCCTAATCTTACTACATCCCGTGTTTGAATATCCCACAACAAGACGGACCTATCAGAAGAACAACTGACAAGTTTCTTTTGATATAAAACCAAGTCATTGACCCAATCACTATGCTTTTCAAACGATTTCAAGTGCGTTGGGTCACCAGTTTTAGGAACATTCTTCAAATTGAGTTCAACTTGTTTATCGTACCCCAATTGTTTCTTTCCCTCCAAATCATCGTCAAAGCTGACTCTGATTTTCTCATTTTTTATCCTTGAGACTTGCTTGTTTTTTGGCTGTATTTTTGTATTACTGATTTGCCATTGAGATATTGTTGAATCCCTAGAACCAATGAACAGGGAATCGTCACTGATTAATAAAGAGTTTGTTCCTTGTCTGTGCAAGTGAGAGTGGTAATCCTCCTTTATTACGTAACTCAGTCGCTGTCTCCGTTTTTGCATCTGTGATTAAGTTTAGCCTTCAAGTTTTCTCAAGCCAAATTTAATATACTTTTTCCCAAGATATCCTTGCTTAGTGTATTAAACGAATTCGAAGCTGCTTAACAGTGTAATAGAGTATCCGCAATGATTAGCAGAGCACCAGACTGATTACCGACGTACTAGGATGTAATTATCAGAATCAGGACAATAAAGACGATATATATTATATTTCTGGAATAATTCCGCCTTGCAAAGCCTGTTCCAACCGACTGATCTCAGACAGCGTCTTTGCATTCTTGATTGCCTCTCTGATTTTCATTTGCTCTTCTTTTGATATGGTTCTATTATTAACAAAAAGTACTTTTTAGTTTCTAGAATCTCTTCAGGGTCAAAAGTAGCATTCATTCCCTGCTCTGTCAATTCTTTAAGCAATTCATTTCCTTCCTTTCCGCTGAATAGTTTTAGCGCTTCAACTCGTTCGCTCTCGGTAACTTTCTTGTAATCTAATACTTTTACTGATGGTATTTTATGGATCACATAGAGTCAAACTGTTAGCAATATTTACCTGTAGTGTTTCTTTGAAAAGACAATATTATCAACTAGAACTAGAGTGTTCAACTTTTCCAACCCCATCAAGGGATCCAGTTCTCCCAATTCCACGATTGCATTTTGAGATAAAATCAAGTGTTCCAGGTTTGGTAAATATTTGGATAGCGTAGATTCAATTTTGTGGATCCTGTTGTTGTGCAGTAACAAGGTCTTTACATTCGGCATTGAAGGAAAGTTGCCTGGTTAATAAACAGCTACCTAATTTTGCAATATCGTTGTCTGTAAAATCTAGGCAGTCGTTAACGTCTCTGGTTAATGCCAAGTTTTCTATTTTCTGGATTTTTAATCCTCGAAGATCTAATTCTCGTTCATTCATTGGGTTCAGCCTTGATTGAGCTGAAGTGAGCAGGTCAAAGTCCATTTTCGACATTTTCAAAGATTTCCAAAAAATAAAATTTCTAGATCAAAGTTTTGATCCTCTCAAGCAGAAGCGATATTCAATTAATAGTCGCAAGTGGTACAATTTTATTTGGTTTCGTAAAAGATAGTAGCTCTTCTGATGTAGCTGGTTAAATTGTGAATTTTGAACAGGTGTTGTTTCATTGCTCTAGCACTAGGAACTGCTTTACTGTGAAAGGTGACTTGAAATTACAGCAGTTCGAGAAAATTTACTGTACCGACTTTCCAAGGTACTTTTAGCATATCAACTTTCATTATTGGCCGATAATTTTTTTGTCCTACAGTCTGCAAACCTGTATATCGAGATATTTGTTAGCACACGATGGCAAACTTGTTTCCTCCCCAATTAGAGAAGAGAGTATGGCTGTCACTATATCTTCAAGTCACAATCAAGTGTAAATTAAAATGAATATCTTGGCAGGCGACTACACACGCTGGCCCACTTTGGGTAACCAATTTGCGGGAGTGTTGCAACATGTGGGATATGCATTGTGGAAGACGCTATCCCGTGAATTATTTCTCTTCAATATATGTGAATTCTGGTTGATAGAGATGGAAATGGTCCAGTATTTGATTGTTTGAAGACTTCAATAAGGATTACGCGTCGGACATTTGAAACGAACAATATGATTTATAATTACGTACTTGATTGTGCTCGTCCAGAGCCACAAGTTCATCTGATATTCTAATAATAAGGTTCAACATTGTTCTGTAGCCAAGTTTTTGAGATATCATGAAGGATAGATTTAATGAAATCGTGTTCGTTATCCATAGCAGGAATTGGAATAGCCCTATTGGTGATAGCTAGTGTGCTAGTAATTTGTCGTTCAATTCGAGATTTTCTCTTCCTTGATGTCAGTCAAAATTATTACCAATGCTACTCGCAATATTATTTTAGATTCAATCTTGCGACTCAAGTTTTAATTAGCCTCGTGCGAGGAACATTAGGTAATCCCAAAGTAATTTCCCACTACCAATTTAATTTGGCGGGATAATGTCCAACATTCGCAAAGCAGGAAAATAAAAGGAAATACTAACTCAACTGCTTATACTTGCTCAGCTCGAGAAATATTTTTTAGAAAATTGTCCCGCAAAACAAATCGAGGTATTCTAAATCTAACATGTGGCTTGAAGTTCAACTTGAACGAAAAACATAAAAAACTTACTTCATCAGAATGGGTGCATTTCAATCAACCGAAAAACCAGAATTGCGTATGGTAATCATGGGTCCACCAGGAGCTGGAAAAGGAACTCAAGCCCCAAAAATCAAGGAAACTTACTGCATCTGTCACTTGGCGACTGGAGACATGTTGAGAGAAGCTGTTAGACAAGGAACTCAAGTAATAATTGCTAATTTAGCTGGGTAAAGAAGCCAAGAAAATTATGGATCAAGGTGGTCTAGTTTCAGATGATATCATGGTTGGATTAATCAAGGAAAACCTTTCCAACAACCCTGAATGCAAGCGTGGTTTCATTCTTGATGGATTCCCTAGAACTGTCCCACAAGCTGAAAAGTTGGATTCAATGTTGGCCGCAAACAAACAAAAATTAGACACCGCTGTTGAATTGGTTATTGACGATTCGCTTTTGGTATCTCGTATCACTGGTAGATTAATCCACCCTGCTAGGTAACTGTTTCTAACATAGTGGCCGATCATACCATAAGGAATTCAACCCACCAAAAGTACCTGGAAAGGATGACATTACTGGAGAACCACTTATTTCTAGATCAGATGACAATGAAAAGACTTTGGTCAACAGATTGAAATCATATCATTCTCAAACTGCACCAGTTGCTAAATATTACAAGGAAAAGGGTATCTGGAAGGGAGTTGATGCCGCTCAATCACCAAAAGTTGTCTGGGCTTCCCTTGAAGCTATCTTTGCCAACATCTAAATAAAAGCCAGATTTTGTGTGAAAATGTTACAGCGATTGATTATATTAAATAACAGTGTACCGACCAATGGTTGTTCCAGTTTGGCCACTTTCAGCCATATCTTCAGCTTCGGTTTCAATCAAAACGGCTTTGATTTCAGCTTTAGCTCGGTCAATACACCATTGATTATCAGCTTCGATAAACAGAAAGAGTTTTCGCACACCTGGTCTTGGTTTCTTTCCCTTTTGCACATATTCACCTCTGACTGTAATTGCACATCCGGTATCATTGATGATTCTGTTGACTGTTTCTTTGCTTGTGACTTTCATTCTTGCTTTTTGTGCATAATCATTAACTTCAATTTCGAACCAACATTTAGCATCACTTGTAACTCTGCCCATCATTTGATGTGTCTTTGCAATTTCAATTACCGCTTGTCGAGCCTTTTCTTCTGCTGTCAAACCTCCATTTCTTGCTAGACGTTCTTTTGCTTCCAGCATCATTTGGTTGTTCTTTGCAAGCTGCAATTCTGCTGGTTTGTTGACTTTGGGTTTGTATTGCTTCAAGTCTTCCTCTGGCTTTTCTTTATTCTTTTCGGGTTTCTTTTTAATTGGTTCTCCGTTTTCATCAACTTCGATTTCTTCTTCATCGGATAGATCTGCTCCACCATGCTCACGAGCTTGAATCTTTTTGAATTGCTCTCGGTCTGCCACAAGCTTGGCTAGTCCTCTACCACCGAAACCAGAGCCAGGTATACGTTCGAGACCAATCCTAGCCCTATCCAAAAATCTTTGTACTAGATTATCAAGCTCTTTAGGCACTGGAACACCAGACTGAGTTAATGCTTTGATGATATCTGCCCCATATGCAGCTTGTTCGTGTAATATAAAGGTATAAGCTGTGCCCTTGTTTCCAGCTCTACCAGTACGACCACAGCGATGCACGTAATCTTCATGGTGATTAGGACATTCATAATTGATAACAACATTCAAATCTTTAACATCCAGTCCTCTGGCACCAATAGAAGTGGCCACAAGAATGTTGGTTGCTCCACTTTTAAAATCAGAAATAACAGAATCACGATCAGCTTGGTCCTTTCCACCGTGTAGAGCTAAACATGGATACCCTCTTTTAAATAAATTAGACAGCATGGCATCAGCAGCTTCTTGTCTGTCGACGAAAATCAAAAACTTGGAATTTGGATTTTCATCGGAACATTTTCCTAATACTGCGAGCAGTCTCAAGAATTTAGCTTCTTCGTTTTCAATGACTTCAACAATCTGCGTAACATCTGATGCAACAATGGAACGGACGCCAACCAAAATTTCCAAAGGTTTCTTTAAAATCTTTCTAGCTAATGCTTCCATGAATCTTGGGAAAGTGGCAGAAAACAAAACACATTGTCTGTCTGGTCTAACATTGCCAATCATACGCATAACTTGAGGTTCAAACCCCAAATCAAACATTCTGTCAGCTTCATCCAGTACCAGATAAGTTACTCTTTTCAAGTTTGTAACTCTTCCATTGTTGGCACAAAGTAAATCAATCATTCTTCCGGGCGTGCACACGATAATATCGGCTCCTTTTTTTAGCTCTGCAATCTGATCTTTGATTGGAGATCCACCATAACAGCAAACTGCACGCAAATTTAATACTTTGGCAAAGTATTTGATTTCTCTATGAATTTGTACCGCTAGTTCTCGGGTCGGTGTCATGACTAGTCCAATTGGGCCCTCCTGAGGACCTGAAGGCCTTTGATCTTTTATATGTCGGAACATTGGCAATATAAATGCCATTGTCTTGCCTGAACCGGTTTTCGAAATACCAATAACGTCTCTTCCACTCATAATAGCAGGAATAGCTTGGGCTTGAATAGGAGTAGGCCTTTCGTATTTTAGTAATTTCTTTATCACTTCGTGGACACCTGGAGGCATCCCGAATTGAGTCCACTTTTCAACAGGTTTTGGACAGTTCTTTCCCCTAACATGGATACCATCCAAATCTAACCGTTTTTGATCAACTTCTTCATCTGTCATCGTTGCTAAATCTGGTGGTTCTTTGTAAAAGTCTTTGCGGAATGGTTCGTATTTCATTTTGGAGTGATCAACTTCAAGCAACTCTTTCTTTTTGATTGCAAGTTTTGCTTCAGCTGCAGCAATGATTTCAGCCCTATTGATTTCAAAGTTTGGTTCTTCTTCTTCCTCTGAGACATCGCTTAGTGCTTCAACCGCGTCTTTATCGTTAGTTTTTTCAATATGCTTCACCAAGGTAACTTTATCTTGTTCAATTGTTTGGGAACATTCCTGATGCACTTGGCTCATAAACGATTCCAATGGGTCTTCTTCCTCTTCATCCACCGCCATGGCCCCATTTTCGTGCGAATCAGCCTTTGTTTCAACATTAGGAACAGTTACTTGATCAAAATTAACCTGTTGTTCATTAACGGATTGTTCTGATGAAAGATTGTCAATGCTGGATGCTTGAGCATTTGCATTTTCAGATAAAATTTCCATATCATCGTCTTCATCTTCAAAAGCAACTCTATTCTCATGGATAGGTGTTTTTTTGGCAATTTTCTTGAGACCAAATTCAACTACACTTTTACCGGAAACTTCCTTTGCACGTACACCAAACATCACTGTTCTTTTTGGTTTCTTAAACTCTGGTTCTTTCTCAATATGCAGAAAATCTAAGTTTAGAGTAAGTTTACCATCTTCTTCAGCATTTATTGGCCCAACGCTGTCTTGGTCGCCATCAGAATCATCGTCTTCTAAATTCCAAGCTTTCTTGGTAGTTTCTACCGTAAGAATAAGACTACCTTCAACCTTTTCTTCCTGCTGCTTCAACTGCCGCTCTTCGAGTTCTTTTTCTTTACGCCATTGCTCGACCCGCAGTTTACGTTCTCTAATTTTATCTTCTGCTTCTCTGAGAGTATATCGAACTTCTTCTCGTGCTTCCCGCTGTAAAGTTAAAAAGTTTCTTACGTTTGCAGTTTCTTGAGCTTTAATCGTTTTCAATACCTTTTCTTCTTCCTTCAGTATTCGTTCTTGCTCAAGTTCTTCAGCAGTTAGTTTTCTTGGGGGAGGGGCATCCCATTTGGAAGGTTTACTTTCTGATACAACACTTTCACTCCTTCTAGAAGACCTGCGATCCTTCTCGGAAGGTCTTTCACCTCTTTCGTGTACAGATCCAGTTCTTTGGTCATCTCTTTCATGAATTGAAACAGAGCGCCTATCGTCCCGTCGAGACTCTGATCTTTGTTCTTCATGATACTTTTCCCGGTCCTTTGAACGTACCGATTCTTCTCTGTAACTCCTCTCTCTTCGTTCACGCCTGTCATATTCACCTTCTGGATATCTTTCATAATCTCTGCGAGAATCTCTTTCGTCGTGATAATAATCGTAGTCATACTCTCGACTAGACCTTCTCGAATGCCGACCTTCCTTTTCATAATAGTCATCTCTTGCTGAACGATGCTCAGACCGGTGTTCTCTATCACGATGGTCTGATTTATGTTCCCTACTAGACTTGTGCTCGCGATATTCCTTGTCCCTTGAGGACCTATGTTCAACTTCTTTTTCTCTGCTGGAACGGTGTCTTTTATCTCTGTCTTCCCTGTGTCTTTTTTCTTTACTACGATGCTCCTTGTTTTCATCTATAGATTCTCTGTCTGAATATTCATCCGCATGCTTTGACCGATGCTCTCTGGACGACTTGTAATGCTCCTCTTCCTCTCTGGAACTGCGATGCCGCTTTCTGTCCCTGTCTTCCTTTTCTTCTTTGAATCGTTTTTTGTGTTTCCTTCTCGAATCTCGTTCGTCATCATCATATTTGTCTCGAATATAGTCTTCCTCTGGCATATTTTGAGAAATTTTTTGATCAACAAAATTGCTTTTCAAGGTGAGTCAGTGTCAATGACGCTGCTAACAGGATGCCTACAATTATTTCTTTTTCAAAATATTTAAGGCATCTAGTTGAGCAATTTCAGGAAGATTGTTTTGGCGTAGTCACCCGATTTAGAATGACTGCACCCTTTGGGTCGAATGCTCTAGCATTGCATTAGCGGAATAAATGGTTATTACTGTTGTTGAGCTCGGGTTTTCCGTGTAAGTGTGATGCATTATAACTCAAGGCCGCATTCCCTCTGCTCAGAATTTTTTCAATCATCTCAAAATGTTTAGGATTTCCAAAACTTCGACAAGGAAATTGGCAACAGCATCTCAGCAATATTCGCTTACTGATGCAGATAGAATATTTACAAACCTATATGGAAGACATGACTTTAAGTTGAAGGGTGCTTTGAAGAGAGGAGATTGGCATCGTACAAAGGATATTCTACTGAAGGGAGATACATGGATTATTGACCAAGTTAAAGCCTCAGGTAAGTTTGAATTGGTTGTTTTTTAATTTCCATTTGAAATTAATTTCCTCTTTACATGCTGATTATAGGGCTTCGTGGAAGAGGAGGTGCTGGATTCCCTTCTGGATTGAAGTGGTCGTTCATGAATAAACCAGGTGGTCCTGATGGAAGACCTAGGTACTTGGTTATCAATGCCGATGAAGGTGAACCAGGAACCTGCAAAGATCGTGAAATTCTTCGTCATGATCCTCACAAACTCGTGGAAGGTTGTCTAGTCGCTGGAAGAGCAATGAACGCAAATGCTGCATACATTTATATCCGTGGAGAATTTTATAACGAGGCCAGTAATTTGCAAATTGCTATTAATGAAGCCTACAAAGAAGGATTGATCGGAAAGAATGCCTGTGGCAGTGGATATGACTTTGATGTATACATTCACAGAGGGGCGGGTGCCTATATTTGTGGAGAAGAGACTGCATTAATTGAATCAATTGAAGGAAAACAAGGGAAACCAAGATTGAAGCCTCCTTTCCCTGCTGACGTTGGTTTGTTTGGATGCCCTACAACTGTAAGTATTTTGATCACGCAATTCTTGGATTTGCGCTTTTCTAATGGAACAGATTGACCTTAGGTTGCGAACGTTGAAACTGTTTCAGTCGCACCTACAATTTGCAGAAGAGGAGGTGATTGGTTTGCGCAATTTGGTAGACCAAGAAACCAAGGTACCAAACTATTTTGTATTTCCGGGCATGTAAACAACCCATGTACTGTTGAAGAAAGTATGTCCATTCCATTGAAAGAATTAATCGAAAAGCACTGTGGTGGTGTTCGCGGGGGATGGGATAACCTTTTAGGTATCATTCCTGGCGGTTCATCTGTTCCAGTACTCCCAAAAAAGATTTGTGATGATGTGTTGATGGATTTCGATGCTTTGAAAGATGTGCAAAGTGGTTTAGGTACTGCTGCTGTGATAGTAATGGACAAATCCACTGATATTGTTGGAGCCATTTCTCGCTTATCCGCATTCTATCAACACGAATCTTGCGGGCAGTGTACTCCATGTCGTGAAGGTACTACATGGATGGCCAACATGATGAGAAGATTTGAAAAAGGTGACGCCAAGGTAGCTGAAATTGACATGATTGATGAATTGAGCAGACAAATTGAAGGACATACCATTTGTGCACTAGTATTTTGATTTAATGTTAGGGTGATGCAGCAGCTTGGCCTGTACAAGGATTAATTAGACATTTCCGCCCTGAAATTGAAAAGAAGATTGCTCAATATAAGCAATAAACTTGTGATTTTCATTAAAAAGTCGATGAGCTCTAATGTTCATTGTGCTCAGAGTATATGTAGTATATCTTTGTTGGGTCTGTGCTCGATTATCGATAGATCCACTCTTTGTGAAACCAATTTTAAACTGCGGCAATAGATCATGTAAAGTGAAATAATCACAGTTTCATGGCATAAGAAAGGACTCGCGATCGGCTCTGCATCAAATTGGAGTCTCCTGTTACTGGCCAACATCAGTTACAATCAAGGTGTGGTGCGGCTTGTGAAAACCTAGCCGTCCAAGAAGCAAGTTTCAAGTTCTTCATTTTTAATAAAACCAAGAATGTTCCCAAAGAGGCCAGACCAAGGAACAATTGGCCGCCCAATTCAAGTTAGATCAAATTTCTTTTCATTAACTTCATTACCAACGTCTCAGGTTCACCACTACAGCGTTTCAATTATCCCAGACGTACCTCCAGCGAAAAACAGAAAGATTTTTCAGTTATGGGAGACTGCTTCGAATGAAATGGGCATCCTGGATGGTGTGAAACCTGTGTTTGACGGGCGCTTCAATATGTATTCTCCAAAGCCAATGCCATTTGACGACATGGCAGTCTTTTTGATTGATTATTATGAAGAAGACGAATTTCCCCCATGGTATTTGAATTTTAATTTAGTGAAAATCCAACTTTGAAATGTCTGGAACGAGTACCAAAAAAATTTGAAATGACGCTCACTAAAATCACAAGCGTATCAATGGACTCACTTCGTCTTTATTTAAAAGGTTTAAGTAGTGAGGTACCTACAGAGGCTTTAGCAGTTTTGGATGTAGTAATGAGGCAACGCCCTTCGTTGACTTTTACCACAGTTGGTCGGTGTTTTTACACTCCAGATGCAGCAGTAACAATTGCAAATGGAGTACAACTATGGCAAGGATTCCATCAGAGTTTAAAACCTGCCAATGGACAATTACTGATCAATTTGGATGTTTCCGCAACTGCATTTTACCAAGCAGGTAGGTGGAATAGAATCTTTGACTAGATTATTGTTTTGTGCGGATTAATGATAGGCCCGGTTGTGAATATCGCAGCGAAAATCTTGGGCAAGCACTCGCCATTGGATATTAGAGGACCTTTGAGCGAAAAGGATAGACAAAGAATTGAGAAAGGGGTCAGAGGACTGAAAATCGTTGTTGTTCATAGGGGGCAGATTAGGCGAAAGTACAAAATTGCAAAGTTGACTACTACGGATTCTCACCGAACTACTTTCCCATTGAACGAATCTGGATCCGAAGAAACTGTTGCAAATTACTTTCTAAACAAGTATAAAATGGAACTCACTTTTCCACAACTTCCTCTGATTGTAGTTGGAGAGTCAAATAGACCGATTTATTTACCAATGGAGGTTTGTGAAATTGTACCTGGGCAAAGACACATGAAAAAGTTAAACGAACGACAGGTTATCTATCACTTACTGTAGACCTCCGAAATGATTAAATTTACCTGCCAACCGCCACACATTAGATCAAACAAAATAGCGGCAGGGATTACTTTGCTACAACAAAAGGATGACGCCTACTTGAAAGATTTTGGTATTGAAGTTGGAAGAGAAATGCTGAATGTTCCGGCAAGGGTGCTTCCACCCCCTACCATATCCTATCACCCTGCTTCCAAGGAACCAAGCATCACCCCATCTGAAGGATCCTGGAATTTAAGAGATAAGATGGTTGCTCAAGGTGTAAGTTTGATTTCTTGGTCTGTTGTTGTGTTTGGGACTGAGCAGGACATTCCTGTCCCGTCATGCCAAAAGTTCATTACGCTACTTTGTCAAACTTGTGAAGAATGTGGTGTATTTGTAAAGGCAAAACAACCACCAATAACATATGCATCTGCAAACGGAAATATTGAAAAGATACTAATTGATGCTTATATGGTCGCTGGTAATTCTTATCAAGCTAGGCCTCAGTTAGTTCTCTGTATCTTACCAAACACTGGTGTACCATTGTATGCCGAAATTAAAAGGGTCTCGGACACTGTGGTTGGTGTTGCGACTCAGTGCATCCAGGCAAAGCATTTGTATGCTGCCAAAAGGCAGTACTGTGCTAATGTTTGTCTTAAGATGAATGTTAAATTGGGTGGTATGAACAGCTATTTATCCAACGTTCAATTGCCATTCATTGGTCAAAAGCCAACTATTGTTATTGGAGCAGATGTTACTGTAATTTATGTTTTAACTTAGCATCCAGCGGTCGGCTCATCAGCAAGCACCTCTATTGCAGCATTGGTAGGATCTTTGGATGCACAATGCTCTCGTTACTCGGCAGCAATTCGATCGCAGAAAGGGAGAATGGAATGGATCCAAGATCTTTCGGGAATGCTGATTGAAATCTTGAAAACATTCTACAAAACAACTGGTGTAAAACCTGTATCTATCCTATTGTATAGAGATGCTGTTTCTGAATCACAGTTCCAAGAAGTATTAAAACGAGAATTAGAATCTATGCTGCAAGCATGTGAAACACTGGAAACTGGTTACCGACCAGCAATTACTTATGTTGCGGTTCAAAAGAGGCATCATGCTAGGTTCTTCCCAATTAAGAAGGAAGACTCAGACAAGTCTGGAAATGTGTTGCCTGGAACGATTGTGGAGCAAAAAATTACTCATCCCTCTGAATATGATTTCTATCTTTGCTCCCACCCAGGTTTGCAAGGTATACCAATATTTAACGATAGGAACCTCCAAGCCCACACATTATCATGTGCTTCATGACGAAAACAATCTAAATTCCAACACATTGCAAGAGCTTACTTATAGACTATGCTATTTGTATTGTAGAGCTACAAGATCTGTGTCAGTTGTTCCACCTGCTTACTACGCTCATCTAGTGGCGACCCGTGCCAGATTCCACACAACTGATAACGATGAAGAATACAATAGACCTTCATCAATGTATAGCAGCATCACCGCTCGCGAAAAGGCGTTTGGAGTCGTGAAACCAGAATTGTCTAATGTCATGTATTTCATGTAGGCGAATGAATATTAATAATAAATTGTTGTCAAGTTATATTCTCATTTCTTTAACAAAGAAAACCTACTACTATATTATGATATTTAATGCACAGTATTTTCTTCTCTGGCCAATGCGCCATTTCCGTTGAGCACTGCACCAATTGCACTTGGCTCTGGAGTAGTGAGAGTGGGCGTGCTTTGATAACTAGGTGATTTATTCTCTGAAAGCGGTGTTTGATTCTGATCACTTTTATCGTTCGAAGGAGAGCTGTCCTCATTATTCACCAGCGTTTTTGGTTTTCGGACACTACCGTTAGATTCTGCCTACTTTCTCTGGAATGGTGATGGATATGTACAAGGTGGATTTCCCTCATTTCCTTTATGCAGTTTCACACAATAAGCACAAAACGGCTTCGCTCTATCGCATTTTCTTTTTCTTGTTCTGCATCCTTATATTAATTCAAAATACCATCGCACGCAGGTCCTGAAGCTCTACTTTCATCCATTGCTCTCATCTGGTCAATATAATTCGACTTGATTTGAATATTTTCGTCAAATGCCCGTTTTCTGGAGCCAATCGCAGGAAATTGCAATATTGAACGATGATCTTTTCCTTCGTCGATTTGACTCACTGCTTCCTTTGCCAACATATCGAATTTTTGCTTGTTCTGCTTCAAGTGACATGCAAAGCAAAGGAAACTTTGGGGAAATATTGGGTCCTCTATCCACCTTGTTGTGCTAATGGACCCGCACTTTCTACATTTTAACCCATGGTTTGAAGGTGAATTATGTCTGCTTGGTGAATCTTCTTTTGGGTATTGGGTAGGTGAATGAAAGTGCATGGCAGGGGACAACCGTCCTAACTTTAATAACGAATTACTTCCATCAGGGTGCGAATCATGTATGCTTGGTAACCGCCTGATAGGATCCTGCCAATTGGACTGAGAGTTGCGGTTTCGCAATTGTTCCTCCAACATTTGGATTTTCTTATTCAGCTTTGCAACTTCTTCTTCGTGAGTCACCTGTTGCTTCTTGTACAAGTTTATTTGTTCCTCCAGGGAAGTTATATAGCGGTCCTTGTATTCATCTGCCATGAAAAAAATTGCGGGTTTCGCTCATTGTTATTCCCTCTCTCAGCCCCATGCGGCTTGACTCGCTATTTATCTCTCAAAAAGGAAGGTCTTTTTCCCGTCAACGAAGCGCCGGTCTTTGAGTGAGACGGGAGTAGGAATTTCACCGGGAACAAAAACTGTATAGGAGGAAGAAATGCGTGAGAAACCACATTATACTTGATCAATGACAAGACTGTGTGGTTCACTTTGCACTGTAGATATCATTGGTTGAGTTATCTGATGGTTAATCTTTTTTCGCTGACATAATTTTTTGATTGTCGCGAAATGTCAAACGAGGAGTCTCGCCCAACGACGAATGAAGAATCTCGCCCAACAACGAATGAAGAGTCTCGACCATTATCAAACCAAAATGATTCATCCGAAGCAAATAATACGAATCCTGTTACTCCGGGGAATGAATCTGAACATAGTATTATTTTATCGTCTAAACCTACTTCAGCGCAAGAAAACTTTCCGAGCGACACTGAACTGGAAAATACTGAAAATCCTACCCCTGATAATATCATCGATATTCCAAATTCAGCTACTTCTAATCCTGACGGTGGAGTAATAAAACTGAGTGGAGACATAGAACCTGTCAATCAGTTCGAACAGCAAACCAATTCAGAACAACAGGAAGGACCAGTGACCGGTAACGCAGAACAAAATGAATTGGATAACACTCAAAAGTACAATGAAGGGAATTCAGCCGAGAATCCCTCCCTACTAGCGGATGCTGTGATAGCGTCAGCAGAGGACAGACCTGCAGAGGCAGCACAAGACGATATAGAGAAATTGCCAGGGTCAGATGAAGCCAGTACCAATGAAGATAGCTTCCCACAAAATGATGACGGGGAATACGACACTGATGTCAAAGATGCGTATAATGGTACAAGTTAACTCATTTAGAACGTAATTCCACTTCACATATGCTCAGAGCATCCATAATCAAGAGCGATCTAAGAAAATGGAGGAACAAAAGATACCTCGGAGGATTCAGAAATAGAAGAACAGGATTGGAATTTTTCCATGCAGAAGCACAGACTACTACTCCTCAAGAAATTCAGGCGATGGTAACTCTGAAATAACAAAAGTCTCGCAAGCTATCCTTCCATAGAGACACCCAAACGGTGTACATCTCGAATAATACCTCCCAAACAGTTAAAAATAACTTTAGTCAAATGGTAATTCGTTTTTGATGAAAGACAAAGTCTGGGGTGTATGTTGGAGTGGAACACGATTATTATATAAAGCCTAGAAAATATATCACCGCTGCAGAGGATTTGGCAATGCGAGTGGAGAAGGCTACAATTATTCAATGCTTTGTACGACAAGTTCAAGCCAGAGTCATGGCAAAGGAATTGAAGAAAGCCAGAGACGAGAAATTGAAAGCCAAAGTTGAGGTACAATTATCTAACGGTAGAAAGATAGAAGACGGCAGCAACTAATTGAAAAGAAGAGAATAGCAGATAACGAGAGAAGGCTTCACCCTAAAACCGATAGAGACTTTGAAATATTATACTCTGGCTTGGAGCGTAAAATTTACTAACGATAGATTGGAGACAGCAGGAAACAACAAGAATAAACAAACTGAAATTGATTGAACCGGCAAGATTAGCTGCTTTGGCGGATTTACTTGATCAAGAAAGTGCGCTTTTGCAAAAAATAGACAAGTTGAAGATTGAAGCCAATGAAGAGAACAAAACCAAATCCACTATACGTTTATTAGAGAAAATGGCATCCCCAAAGAAATGGCTATGCAGAGATGGGAAAATTGTCCAAGTTGACACTCCAAATATTATCAGAGCTAGGGAACTGAGAGACTTGTACCATGCACTTAATTTTCCTTTATTAACCATCGATGAAAGATTGCAAATCTTGCTGCATGTGAAATTTACTGCAAAGGAGTTTGATTGTAATCTGACAAGAGAAATAGTAGATTTGATTGACAGAGAAGGAGATTTAATCAGCAGAGGGAGGAATGAAAGATCTTTGGAGGGTTTGCGAAAACGTATTTGCAATTTGTTCCTACAATTCATTCAATCACCTGAATTCAATCCTGAAATGGCTTCTCATATTAAATTAGCAAGATTAAGCAGTGAGCCGTGGAAGGAGGCCGCTGTTTACTACTGCAGAGGCTGTACAAAGTATAAATCGTCGACAGAATTTTATCTCTCTACCACTCTTACTCATCTGGGCAAGTGTAAAGATTGTTCAATGAAAGAAAACCTCTCTGTTCAGAAAACAGATGATTCGACTTATGGAACAATGCTTAAATTGATTCGCCTGCAAGAAAGCAACAAAAGGAAATCTATGGATCAATCTGAAAAACTGCATGCGTTATCGCTGTTGCAAGAAAGTGATATAAGGTATCTAGTAGACGTTATCTGGAACAAGAAGAGTGCAATTAGCGGCAACAAGAATATAGATGATTTGATTTTAACTAGATGGGATAAGAATGAAGAACTCAGTCCATGGAATTGTGTTTTGTTGACCAAAAGCGAGGCAATCACTCATGACTGTCAAAGTCAACCTGACGAAATTTATTCTACAGAGTTCAGGAACAAAGTCTTCCAAAAGCAGTTACTTGCTCGCCAACACTTTGGGCAGCTACCAGCAATGGCCAAATATCTTTCAGAAAATTATAGAGAAGAAGATGGAAGAATGAAACCAATACATCCTATTGCTGTTTGATTTTGAATAAAAATGTCATTAGTTTATGAATTGGAATTACATCACTGTCAAAAACCCATACATTTTATGAGCAACAAACCAAAATTCTTACCGGTAATGCCCATCAAATTCGAAATGAGAAGACTAGGGCAGGAGACACTAAACTCAGACAAACGGTTAAAATGAGCACTACAGTCCAGATCTAGAATAAATTGACCACCCTCGATTGATATTTCATCCTTTGAATAAATAATTCAATAATTGCAACCTAACGCGCAATATTACTCGTCTGAATTCGACTAGTTACCAAAAAATTCTAGAGACGAAACGGTGCAAGAGAAGCCAAATAATATATTATTTACATTGAGTTGAAAAGTGGCCTAATACGTCCAAAATTTAAAATTCATACCAAGCAAACTTTCGGGGAATTCTCTGAATTATGCTTAGCGAGTCTTCAATTCTATGGCCAT
Source organism: Boothiomyces sp. JEL0866 (assembly GCA_027604345.1). NCBI lineage: Eukaryota > Fungi > Chytridiomycota > Chytridiomycetes > Rhizophydiales > Terramycetaceae > Boothiomyces > Boothiomyces sp. JEL0866. The sequence goes on from JADIIZ010000025.1 coordinate 106,864, forward strand.
CTTGTTTAATCTTGAGCTAGGGTCTTTGATATTGCTCGCAGTTTCAAGTCATCTTGTGTCAATTTCAAAAACACGTTGAATGTGGTGGTGTTACAAGAACTTATTGATGAAGGGAACTAGATTCCTACAATAACTAGAGGCATACCAACTACCAGGAACATAGCAAAAGTAGATAAAATATAATGGATTATGATTATCCCAGATTACAGATGATGTAAGCATGGCACGACGTTTGTGGAGAACAACTTTGCCAAAAATATGAGTACATTCCTATCCAATGTATGCGATTTCAATATATCAATAGTGGGTTGTTCCAATTATTATGCGCTTCGATACGTCAGTAACATTTCTGCTATTTGTCAATGTCTAGCGGTGATTTTCATCATGATACATCCAGTTATTTTGATATTTCGGGCAATTAAATCATCAACAGTTGCTTCCTCACTAAGAAGAGATTTACTTTTTGTCAGCTCCATATTTAGTGGTGTTTGCCAAACGATTAATCTGGTAAAGTATATCATTCTGACAATCCCTACCCCCGACTCTGATTATGTGACAATTGTCAATCATGCGCGAGGAATTATGATTTTGGAGTATGTTGGCAATTTCCTTGCTGGCATTGGCATGTCTATTTTAACAACGTATTTCGTACAAGGAGCAATAGGCGGACACAATCAACTATTTCAACTCAGTGGAAAAAAGTTCGATCCTCAAATATTAATCAAGCTTTTTAGGTTATTGATATCGATTTATACATTGACCAACTATGTGCTGTGGGTGGTATATGGATTACAAGACTATAACGCATACATACTGTATAGGAAACTGATTTACTATGGATATGCAGTAGTAACCGGTATAATATCTCCTTTAATCTTTCATGCACTGTTGTCAAAAGTAATCACTACGCTTTCGAATTATTATACCCAGAATGAAGAGCCAATCCCTGTATCACTCAATTATCTGATTTTGTTTAAAAAGACGCTAACAGGCAGTTTTTCTTTTGCGATAGCTTTGATAATGTTCCTGCGCGCTTTTGGTAATGATTATCTTCAAAATTACATACTAGAAGTTCAGGTTGTGGTAAACGCATTAAATTTCTACAATGGAACAATTTTATCCACATATGGTATCTATAAAACTTTCCCCAACCTGGCAAAGTCTTACTCTTCAAAAAGCAGGAGTAAATCGAATAGAAACTCGGCAGTTGTTTCTGAAGACGTTGGAGGAGCGAAATTTGCAAAAACTGAAAAGGTGAATGTAGCAGGAACAATAATGATCCCAAAAGTAAATCATTCCAAGAATGCATCCTCACAAGGTCAACCGAAAAATCCCAATTGATTACCACGTAGCCCTCTAGCACTCAATTTCAAAAGATTGAAGGTTGCAGTGTCCCTTTTAGAATAAATCATTTTTATTTGCAACTCCAACAATGCGTCATTGAATTTGCATTGTCTAAAAAGTTACTCAATGAGTACATTTCTTTCAACAGTATGCGATTTCAATATATCGATAGTAGGATGCAATGATCCAGCTACATTCAGATTTGTGAGCTACGTAGCTTCAATCTGCCAAGGGTTTGCAATAGTGTTTGTATTAATACACCCCACAGTTGTAATATACCGCCTGATAGTATCTCCAAATTCTGAAAAACCAATCAAACAGGATTTGCTCTTTATAAGTTCAGCTCTCAGCTTCATTACCCAATCGTTCAATTTGGCGAAATATGTCTTGCTAACAATTCCTATACCAACATCAAATTCGGATACAATCATATTTCACGCAAGGTTAGTAATGATTGTAGATTTCCTCTCGAATATCTTTGGCGGCATTGCTATGAATGTGCTGACAGCTTTTTTTGTTAAAGGCGCGATAGGTACCAATAGCGAACTATTCCAAGTTAGCGGAAAGAAATTTGATCCTCAGATAATAATCAAACTATTTAGATTATTCGTATTACTCTATACCACCTCCCTATATATACTTTGGGTGATTATCGGGACGCAGAATTTGGATTCTTACATTTTATTGCGAAGAATGATATACTACAGCTATGTAGTCATAACAGGAGTAATTTCACCTACCATATACACGATATTTCTTGGAGCAATCATCAACAAATTGACTACCCATTATCTAGAGCTAGATGAACCAATTCCAACCTCTCTTCATTATTTGATCCTACTGAAACGTACATTGACTAGAAGTTTTTCACTTGCCCTTTCAGTCGCAATGCTCCTTAAAGTATTTGGCAACGATCATCTTCAAAGTCATTTGATAATTGCTCAAATTATCACTAATCTGTGTGCCTTTTATACAGCAACAGTTCTCTCCATCTATGGCATTTATAAAACATTCCCATCTATGATTAATTCATACACGGGGAGCAAAAGCAGCAATGTTAAATCAAACAAAAACTCTGTTATTGCATCGGAAGATGTGAAAAGCAAAGTAGTCTTTGCCAAAACAGTGAAAATGGTAGCAAATACAGTAATGATGCCTAAAATAATTGCAAATTCAAATGAAATTTTAGCGCAAGGTCCTCATTGAATTTATTCAGAATAAAAAACGTCATTCATTTGTGGTAGCTGTTCTTTGCCCGCCAAACTAATGGATAACTTTCTGGAAAATCTATGCGATTTTAACGTGCTAATTGTAGGTTGTAATGATTACGATAATGTTCGATTGGTAAACACGATTTCTGCCTGCTTTCACGTCATTTCTTTGGTTGCTGGACTGATATTTCCAATTAGTAGGATTCAAAGACAATTCACTCCGCAAAGGAATCCAAATTTGCATAAAGACTTATTGTTTTGGTCAACCGTAATGAATGCTCTGTACCACACACTTACCATTATTAAATATCTATTAATGAATATAATTTCAATCAATGCTGGCTACCAATCAATCTTGTCCAGCGCAAAAGCAATTATTTCGCTGGAATATATTTCCTTGTCAACTGCTGGCATATGCATTACTTGCTTTGTATCACACATTGTACAAGGAGCTTTGGGATCAAATGAAACTATATATACTCTATTCGGGAAGGAGTTTAATCCAATGAAAATAATACGGTTAATTAGGCTAATATTGTTTATATTCTCTTTGGTGGTCTTTACGTGTTGGATCCAATTAGGGCTACAATCCCACGACCACTATGTGATTTACAGACGAATAGTGTATTACTGCTATACTGCAATCGTAGGGTTTATCAATCCAATTGTTTATAACAACTTTTTATCTAAAATCGTTAGAAAACTCGAAACCAGGTTTAAAGAGAACAACGCGGAAATCCCAGAGGCATTAAAAGTTCTTACATTATTCAAAAACGTATTTACTACAAGCTATGCTGCAGCAGGCGCTGTTTCAATGTTTACAAGAGTATTTGGTAACGACCACTTTTCATCCTCAATTTTGCCATGGCAAATTGTGGGCAACCTTGCAGGCTTCTATACTTCAACTGTACTAACATTTTATTCCATTTACAGGGCTTCTCCAGACAATATTTCTAAATTAAGAAAGAAAATGTCCAGCAGCAAAGATTCTGACAGAAAACAAAGCAAAAACAATTTAATTCCAGTTGACAAGACAAAAACTGTCTTTGCCGCACCGACGGTGGTTCTAAGCAAATAAGGCATCCAGTTTTCTAAAATAAACAAAGGAATATTTTAATGAAACCTCAGATATTTGGTAACCTGATGAGAATAGCAAATCAATGTCGCACCATTGACAATTGATTGGCCTGATAAGATGAGTGCTTTGTTAATTCCTGGGCTGATTGATCAGTAAGCATTCTATAGTTCGATTCTGTTCTTATGTGATAATCAGTTCAGTCTATATTGAAGGACTTGTAAGTAATGCCTAAATAGAATAATAAGCTATTAAATAGTTTACCATTGTCTGTGAAATCACTGAATTACAATCTTTCCATTGTTGCATATGAATAGTTTCCTGCAAGGTGTATGTGATTTTAATGTACTAATTATCGGTTGTAATCACTTGGATATCGTAAAAGCAGTAAATACAGGGTCAGTTTTACTGCACATTGTTTCTATCATCTTTGGCTCGGTATACCCAGTCACCCGAATAACTAAGGATATCAAAACAAAAACCGTGTCTGTTACATTCCATAGAGAATTACTATTCTGGGCAACGTTTTTAAACATCTTTTACCATGTTCTATTGACTGCAAAATACATCGTCCTCAATACTATGACACCTGGTATGGACGACGACAGTATAATACAAGGCACTCGGGTAGCACTATCTCTCGAATATATTTCATTGGCTATGGCAGGTATAATAATGACATGTTTGACAACACATTTTATTCAAGGAGCTGTTGGAGCCAATCAATCTCTATATTCACTTTTTGGTAAGGAATTTAATCCAATGCATGCGATCAAGTTTATTCGCATATCCATATTTCTCTACTCTTTGACTTTGTTTGTGCTCTGGATTCATTTCGGACTCCAAAATTGGCAATATTTTGTTTTGTTTAGAAGAGTGATTTACTATAGCTATGCAATTATTAGCCTATTGCTCAGCTCTACGATTTACAATTATTTTTTGACAAAGATTATCGTCAAGCTGACTGAAAGGATGAAGGAAGATGGAGAAGAGATACCCGAGTCTTTAAAATTGCTTACTCTGTTGAAAGATATCTATACACGCAGCTATGCCTTTTCAGCCGCAATTTCAATGCTCTTAAAAGTAGTTGCCAATGACTACTTTTCCAGTTTCATCATACCGTGGCAGATTGTGTCCAACCTGACCATCCACTACAGCTCGACTGTATTGACATTTTATTCTGTATACAAATCATCCCCAAGTTCATTAAAGAAACTTAAAAAGAAAATGTACAGTAAAGAGAAAACAAAAACCAATGTAAGTGCAAACTGTGAAAAATTAAAGGATGTGTATATTGCTCCAACATTCATCGTAAATAAATAATGCGAATAGATTGTAATTCTTGAAGTGGTGAAAGTACAAGTATCACGTCATTTTTTGACATCTATTCAAATGGGTGAATTTCTGTATAACCAATGCGATTTCACGGTACTAATAGTAGGCTGTAATAATCTAGAAACAGTCATATTGATTAATCAAATATCTGGGCTCATTCACTTAATATCAGTTTTGATTGGTATGATACATCCTGTGCGTAAACTACTCCATTACTATATATTTCACCAGAGGGATATTAATTTGTGGAATGATGCTCTATTTTGGTCCACCATTCTTAATTTTGTTGTTCAAAGCATTACTGCTGTAAAGTACTATTTAATGAACACAATCTCACCAAACTCAGATTACGAAACGATTTTAAGGAATGTAAAGTTATCCATATCGCTAGAGTATATCTCTTTAGCTCTAGCAGGGATTGGAATGACAGTTTTAATATCGCATTTCATAGAAGGTGCTTTGGGGTCGAACCAATCAATCTATACACTGTTTGGACAAGATTATAATCCAGTCAAAGTGCTCAAAGGAGTACGGCTGTTCATATTTATTTACACTCTGGTGTTATACGTGTTATGGATTGAAATTGGACTAAAGTCGGTGTACTATTACCAACTGTTTCGCTCTATAATATACTACAGTTATACAGTAATCACAGGAGTAATAGCTCCTATAATGTACAGCTATTTCATTTCAAAAGTAATTCAAAAACTAAGAGACAAATTTGAATCGAGTGGAGAAGATGCACCACCATCTCTGAACTACTTGATTTTATTCAACAAGATCTTGACAAGAAGTTACACTTTTGCGGTTGCTACCTCAATGTTCATCAAAGCATTTGGAAACCAATATTTTTCAAACTACATAATCCCTTGGCAAGCAACATCGAATATTCTTTTGACATATGGCTCAACTGTGCTAGTGCTTTACGCTCTATACCGATCATTCCCCACAACAGTATACAAAATTAGAGTGAAACTTGCGAGTAGGAGCGATTTGGGAGTCAAGTTGCGTCCTAGTGTTGCAGACTTGAAATCCAAAACTATGGCTCCACCAGTGAATACATTAGTAATCCAAAAACCATGAATGATAAAGTGTTTTTGATTCCCTGTTTTGCATTTTCATTGACGTTCTCTTCATTGTCTCCAAACAAACAACACCTGCAAATATCTGTACTTTTTGTCAATGCCTTTATTCCTACAAGACTTGTGCGACTTTAATATTATAGTGATTGGATGCAATAACGTGGACAGTGTCCGTTTAGTAAATTACGTTTCAGGAGGATTGCATATTTTATCGTTTGTAATTGGATTCATACATCCTGCGTGTAAGATTATCAAATGGATTCATAATGATACGACAATCAACTTGCGCAAGGATTTGTTTTTCATCGCTACACTGCTGAATTTGTTGTATCAATTGGCCAACGCTGCAAAATACTTGCTAATGAATGGCATAACAGCAGATTCAAATGATAGTGTCATTGCTGCTAATGTTACGGTGGTCATGGTGCTGGAGTACCTGTCATTGGCCTTTGCAGGGTTTTGCATGACCAGTTTAGTTTCCCATTTCATTGAAGGGGCATTAGGGTCAAATCATTCCTTGTACACACTCTTTGGAAAGGATTACAACCCAATCAATATTTTAAAACTCTTGCGCATAGCAATCTTTTCCTATTCTTTGGTATTATTCATCTTATGGATCAAGATTGGACTAACTTCAGTAGAACTTTATGTGCAGCTGCGGAGCATTATTTACTACAGCTACACCGTTATAACTGGATTTGTTAGCCCTCTTGTTTACCACTTCTTTCTCTCTAAAATAATTGGAAAGTTATCACAAAAATTCACAGAATCAGGAGAGCCAATACCAGCAGCTCTAAATTACCTCATTTTATTCAAAAATATATTGACAAGAAGCTACTCATTCTTTATCGCACTTGCAATGTTTTTGAAAGGGTTCGCAAATGATCGCCTAACTCAATTCATTGTTCCATGGCAAATTATCGCAAATCTAGCCATATTATACAGCTCTACAGTTTTGCATTTTTACTCTATTTACAAATCCTTCCCTAGAGTGATGAACAACCTGCAAAAGAAAATTTCAAAAGAAAGTACGACTAAACACAGTGCTTTGGGACAGCAAAGGGCAGCACCAGAAAAGACACTGCCAATCCCTCAAACTGTTGTTTTACAAAATACAAACTAAAGATGGCTTCATGCAAGTTGTTTTGGCTTTTGACTAATACAGTGATGTAAAAATCTCAGAGTAGCTTATAAAATGAACCAATTAACAGTATCATACTACCAACCAACAATAAATATCAGTTGCACACTTCCAACGTGAAAACAATGCACAGATATTGTCCTTGTGCTGACAATGGAAATAAATTTTTATGAGTAGCTTTATAGATATTTTATGTGACTACAATGTAGCCATATTTGCCTGTCCAAATTTCTCTTATTTCCAATGGGTCAATTCAATTGCAATAGGATTACACGTCATCTGTTTGATTATAGTCGCAACGTACCCAGTAAACAAATTAATTGCACATTTCATTTACTTGCAAAACGATAAAACTCTATATAAGGACAATTTATTTAGAGGAGCATTAATCAATCTATTTTCACAGCTCTGCATTGTTGTGAAACTGATACTCATGAACACCATCAGTAACGATACCGAATATGAATTAAAAATTATCAATATTAAAGCAGTTATGGCCATGGAATACATTTCGCTTGCCTTTGGTGGACTAGGAATGACTTTTTTCATTACCTTTTTTGTTGAAGGAGCGGTTGGCTCCAACGATAAACTATTTTCCATAAGAGGTCGGATTTACAACCCAACCAAGATTCTAATATCGATCAGAATTGTCATTTGCGTATATGTGCTTATATTATACGTACTTTGGATTCACTATGGAGTACATTCTGAGCAATTGTACATTTTCTATCGCAGAATGATTTATTATTTCTATACAATAGTTGCAGGTATTTTTACCCCTATTTTATATACCTCTTTTATATCTGTAGTGATAAAGAAACTAACCCTGCATTATGAAGAGAATGACGAACCAATACCGCAGTCACTAAAAGTTCTTCAACTACTAAAGCTATTAATTCAAACAGCAAATTCATGTTCAATTGCTATAGAGATGTTTCTTAAAGTGTTTGCCAACGATTACCTTCAGGATTATTTGCTGATTTTCCAAATGATTTCGCATTTGTGTTCGTTCATCTACTCTATTTCGTTGGAAACGTATGTCTGTTACAAGTCTTTTCCTGGGTTCTTTAACAAGCTGGGGTCAAGGAATAAAAGTTCTGCGAAATCCACTTGTAAATTAAAGAAAAGGACAAATAACGACGCACCAACTGTGCTGATAGACAATCGTGATAAATCAAGATGAAACATATAAATATTAGTTTATTAATTTACTTTCTTCATCGTACCACTCTTTTCCTTTTACTTCCCTCATCAGATTCAATATTTTGGCATCTACTAACCCTAAATCTTTCCCCAACTGGTAGTAAAAGTCATATCCATCATTAATCTTGATACTCTTTTGAATCATGCTGTGAATAATTTTGGAATTTGGAAGCATGCCGTGTTTCTTTAACAGTTTGTAGTATTCGTCCACATCACTGTGCTCTTCGTTATAAAGCGCTATTGAAATCATAGTGCCAATATTAAACTTGTCTTGTTTTACTTTTGCAAAGTATTCAGCTGCTTTAGTGTACTGCTTGTCAAACCCATACATGCACATCATGATGTTCAACGTAGTAGAATCAGGCTGTCCAGTTAATTTAATCAAATCATACACCTCCAGGCATTTGTCAAATTGCTTATGCTTGCGATATTGATCGAGAATAGAGTTGCAATAAATTACTAGTGGCTGTTCCCCGTTTGTTACCATTTCTTTGATAATGTTAAACGCACGGTCAACTTGACCTGATTTGCAGTACATGTCAATCAAAATGGACATTGTCTGATGGTTGGGGCTAATGTCCAGTTCAATCATTTCCATATGTAAAGATAAAGCCTTTTCATACTGCTTGGCGTTTTTGTAACCGTGTAGTAAAATATTAAAAGTTTCTTGGTCTTTTTGAATAAACGGCTGCATAGTTTTCATCCCAGTAACAGACCCGTGGTTGGCAAATTCACGCAGGATTTGATTTACGATAATTGGAGACTTGGTTTTGAATTTCGATAACAGAGACAAATTGTTGAATGGATTCTTTTCACTCTTTATCAGGTATTTGTAAAAATGAATGGGAAATGGCTCGTGCCCCTGATTGCCTGTAGATGCATGAACTTCCCGAAGGTAATCCAAGACGTCGTTGATCATTGCGGTTTGATGATTATCTAGTTTAAAAACAAATCACCAGCATAGTGTTTCAGAATAACTTCAACAATACCTTCCTGCAACAAAATATCCTTTTCCATCATGTAATTCACCAGAGATTGAAGGTGCATTGTATCTTGTAATTTCGTATATCCAATCAGGAGCTTGTAAAAGTATTCCAACTCTACAATTTCGTTTTCCTTAATCAAACCTTCAATGAATCGCAAATGGGCAGAATTCGGATTATTCCGGATATCCGATAATCCGAGTTGAATGAATTTATCCAGTTCGTAAAAAGTAGGTTTAACATTGATGATTTCATTCTTTGCCAGGGCGAAATTCCTTTCCAACAGTGCTTTCTGAAATAGCTCCTTGTCATTCTTATTATAAATCGCTTTAGGTTTAACAGGCGGAGACGCCAGTGCTTCTCTAGTCTTTTTCACAGAGATAAACCGCCTTGAAATTGCTATTGCTCTGTAGAGTCTGAATGTCATTTTTGAAAAAAAAATGTCGAGATTGGTGAAATCCCTAAAAAGCCTTGGTCGATTATATTCTTCGGTGGATGAATCAGAAATGGCAAGATTTTCTGCGCAAGCATCTGAATGGTACAATCCGACTGGCCCTTATGCGCTACTACACAAAATGAATCCAATCCGAACTCAATTTATTCGTCAGCATTTGGAATTATTTAACCCGCTTTCAACCCCATCGAAACCATTCAAAGGACTAAATATACTGGATATTGGATGCGGTGGTGGGTTCTTATCCAACTCGCTACACAGATTGGGTGCCAATGTTACAGGTGTAGATGCTAATTATGATAATATCCAAACCGCCAAGCAATATAATCCACAAATCAATTTTTTGCACTCTAAAATAGAAGATTTACAAACAGAGTTTGATGTGGTAGTTGGATTAGAAATATTGGAACATGTCACTGACCCATCTGCTTTTGTAAATGAATGTTTTAGAGTTACCAAGCCCGGTGGAATGCTATTTTTCAGTACAATCAACCGAAATCTAAAGAGTTATCTTGGAACTATATTTATTGCGGAAGGTTTAGGTTGGGTTCCTAAAGGTACACATACATATGAAAAGTATATAACCCCCGACGAATTAAACGAAATGTGCGGTGGTCTTGTAGAATTGAAGGGAATGGAGTATATTCCTGGTTGCGGATTCAAGTTGACCAACGATACTTCCATGAATTATATTGCTGCAGTAAAGAAGGAATAAAACCCATCGATTTATTTTCTGGAATCTTTTAGCGAATTAGAAGGCATTCTAGTGATTGTCTTTCGCGCTTCTACGAATCAATATGGCAGTCTCGTATTACGTTTGTCCTTTTTTAACTATTACGGTTGGAGCTTGCATTTGGTAATCTGATTTGTCCGTCTTGCTGAGTTTGAGAGATTTCTGTTCGCTTTCTTTTTGTCTCTTTGTTGACTTTTTATGCAGTAAAGTGCCAACTGATGGGAATGATTTATACACACAATACAAGCTTATCACTGAGGTTGAATAAAACAGGCAGATGTAAGTAATAACTTGAAATGTAAGCAGGTAAGCTTGACAGTAGTCCATTGCAAAGACTTTGAAAAAGTAGGCTATTGTAAGAGTTAATGAAAAGCTCCTTGTCAAAGAATTCTTGAATACAATCAGGTATTTTAATGACAGGGGAATCTCTTGCCCGTTATCAGTGTAGTGTTTTGCAAGTTTGACAACTATTCCAGTGAGAGAAAAATGGTAAATCAAAGGAGATATCAACCCCGAAATCACCATGTAGCTGTAGCACACTATTCTACGATACAAAACAAACATTTCCATGGAGCCCATACCAAAATTAACCCACAGAATATGTATAATCAAAGTGTACAACATAATTCCAATGCGAATAAAGCTGATAATCTTTTGAGGATTGTAAGATGTCTTTCCAACCTGAAACAAGTCGTTGTGAGTGCCAATTGCACCTTTCACGAAATAGCCTGTCAACATTGCAAATCCCAAACCGCCTATAAAATTCATACTAAAATCCAATATAATACAGGTTTTCGTATAGAACGCAACAGAAGAATAGTCCAAAGTTGAATTCGAAATAGTCATTATCCAGTATTTCAGTATGCCGAGTGTATGGCATATAGCCCCCGCAACAGAAGTATTGAAAAGTAAATCACCCGCCAAATTCCTTACAGGCTGAGCAGACCTGAATTGCTTCTTTAATTTTATAATTGGGTATACAACATATGTGGCCAGGGAAAAGAGCTGAAGCGCTACTTCTACATACACTACAATTTGAAAATTCGTGTAGTTTCCGCATCCCGCAATTGATAGATTGAAATCACAAACATCAAGCAGAAAATTTTCCATACAAAGAAAAATGAGATATTATCCCATTTATTTTCATTGTTGACACAATGATATCGTGTTTTGCACTATGACAGTTTACGCGTCCTAGAAATTATATTGATATTTGAATGAAAATTTATTGAGATTCAAAGTGAGGTGATTCCTGAATTGGTACACAGCAAAGTTATTGGTGCGCTGTTTTCTGGCTAAACCCCTCTTTGACTATTATAGTAGCAGGTAGAGTTACCTTGTCTGTTTGCACACTGCTTTTTTCTCCTCTGCTCATTAACCTAGACATTGATAGGACTTTGGACCTCTTTGAAGTTCGTTTGATTTGAATAGCTGTCAACAATTTTGGAAAAGTCTTGTATAGGCCGTATGAAGAAATAACTGTCGCAGTGTAGAACAAAAAGATGTTGTTTATAATCTGAAAAGGTAACAGATATTCCTGAAAATATTCGTTCGCAATAACTTTAAAAAACATTGAAACTGATAGAGCAAACGAATAACTAGTTGAGAGGGTGTTTCGCAGCATAATCAGGAATTCAAGTGAGGTGGGTATTGTTTCGCCGTTATCCGAATAATATGATTTCAATTTGTTTATAATTGCAGAGAGGAATCCGTAATATATAATCGGAGATATCATTGCGGTAATAATTGTGTAGGCGTAGTAGATCATTCTCCGATATAAAATGAAAGAATCTTCTGATTGAAGCCCATAGCAGATCCACAGGGTATGTGTAATAAGTGTGTAAACGAATATGGATAGCCGAAAGTATTTCAGCAGTACTTGAGGGTTTATCTTTGCTCCATTTACATGAAACAAATCAGTATGAGTTCCAATTGCTCCCTGGACAAAGTGAGAAGTCAGACAAGTCATTGCCATCCCGCCAATCGAGTTGCCACAAAACTCTAAAGCTATTGCCACTTTTGCATAGTAAATAATTGTGTCTGGGTCAGAGTTTTCTCTGGGAATTGTTAGAATAATATATTTAGCTAGACCCAAAGAGTGACAAATTACTCCTAGAATAGACGTAATTACTAGCAAGTCTTTCAGTATCGGTGGTTCAGCAGTAGAGTTTTTCATTTTGCGCATTAGTTTGAAAGTTGGATGTATCATAATGAATACTATTGCCAGTACCTGGAAGCCGGCAGAAACAAGGGTCACTAGGCGAAACGAGTCTGAATTTTTACAACCAGCCATTGATATGTTGTAATCACAATAGCTTGATAAGAATGTCTCCATTTCAACGCGAACCTGTAAAAGTGTAAAAATATATCTCCGAAGCGAATCCTATTATTTCAAAATAATAATGCAAAAACATATATTAATATACATAAAAATGTGATTCGTAGACATTGGTACTGGCTGGGTGGTCATTCTGCTAAAACGTTTCCACCGACGCGTGTGTGTAAGCCGTTATGTTACTTTGGTTAAAGCACTGACAGGAGATGCAATATTCACTTTCTCTGCATATTGCACCTGCGCTTTGGAAGTAAAATACTGTGGAAATGATTTGGATAGGATATAGATAGACCAGCAACTAGTGGTGATAAAGTATCCTACTTCACTAGTTATTTGCCAGTAGATTAAACTATTTACAAAATAATCATGTCCGACTACCCTTGCAATGTTTTGAATTGTACTAGGAAACCCAAAGCCGAAAATTATAAACAGCTTCACCAACTGAAGAAAAAAGAAGGATCTCGGAGCCTGTTGCTTCTTTTTCTGAAACTTGTCTGTCAGTACTTGTATGATTTTTGATAAAAGAATCCAGTAAATCACAGCAGTCAAAGCTGACACGGCTGCCGTAAAGTAGTATTCGTTTCTTCGATATGCTTTGAAACTCTCCACAGATCTAATTCCGAAAATCTCCCATAATATATAGACTATAGTATTGTAACCTGTAACAAATACCCTTATTAATGTAATAAAAATGACGGGATTGTACTCCTGTCCCTGTACCTGCCACAGTTGATTTAGATTAGTTCCTGAAGTCACACTAACAAAGTAACCAACAAAACTAGACAACCCCGTACCTCCACTAATCAATCCGTAGTAATCCAAGAATATCTTTACCCTCAGTGTGGTGATATTTTCATTTCCAATAAAGTACAACAGCAAAAAGGTCCGTAAAGCGATTGCTACCTGCATATTACACACTAAAAAAGAAGGTGTTATTAATCCATCATAAAATGTTTCCTGATACAACCAATGCTTAATTGCTTTGTGGATCGGATGGATCAAATAAACTAGAATCATGAGAAAGTGAAGAATGCAAGAAATCAGAGTTACTTTTCCAAGTAAGTCTATATTGGGGCAGCCTGATATTGCTAGTGTAAAGTCACATATTTCCCCAGCATCCATTTTGCAAAGATTACATCACCATTGATAACTAGTAATAATCGATAACTAGGCGCTGCAGGAAATGCTCAATGCTATCCTTTGAGATTCTCATCGAAAATGGATTGTGAGATCTGGCAAGAAATGGGCTACCTTATCCCCAAAATTATCATATTCGCGTTTTATTCATCAATGAAGTTCGTACGCGAGTAACTGATCCCAACTGCTCGTTAACCTAAAATTAGAATAACATACCTGAAATACTGAGGTATTCCTTGGGGCGAAATAACCTGGAAAACTCTTGTACAAAAGATACACTGACCAGCAACTTGTAGTAATTAGATATAGTGTCTCTGTTACTATTTGCCATCCTATCAAGTTATCTTTGAAATATTCGCTGCCTACCACTCTGAAAAAGTTTTGGAGTGTGCTTGGACCTGCGTATCCAATTATGATAAAGAGCTTTACCAATCGTATAAAAAACATTGATACCGGCTCAGCATCTTTTTTCCTCTGAAATCTCTTTGTCAACACTGCTACTATTCTGGCAATAAGCAGCCAATAGATCACGGCTGTCATCAGTGATACAACTGAACTAAAGTAATACGCATATCTCCTATAAATATTGAATTGCTCAAAAGACTGTAATCCATAAATTTCCCATAGAATATAAACCAAAATATTATAAAGAAAGACAACTACTCGAACTAATTTTAACCCGAGTACAGGATTCACCTGCCGTCCTTGTACTTGCCATAATTCATTCAAATTCGTTCCTGTAGTCGCACTGACAAAAAAAGCTACAAAGTTACTTAGTGCTAATCCTCCGCATATCAGTGCAACAAAGTCGAGTGCGATAGTCGTACGCAAGACAATCAAATCGCTACTTTTCAGTGTCAAAAGGTATAACCTAACACTAATAGCGATTTGCATTGCGCTGACAAGTAATGCTGGAGCAATCAGCGGATCAAATGAATCTCGTTCGCGCAAGTACTGAGATATTTTCGCAATTGGACATATGATATAGACAAGTATCATTATAATGTGTAGAACAAGGAATGTTTTTGTGACCTGTACTAGTATTTCGTTGTTTGGACATCCTGTTAATAGTAGAGTGAAATCACAGGTATCGTTAATATTCATAAAAAGAATTACATCACCACAAGATTACTATAAAATTTAGAACAGAATTGTCTTGTATTTACTCTGAATTTGAAAATCAAGTGTATCATTAGAAAGCTTGAAAGTTATTAGTTCAGTTTCACCACCACTTTAACTATAGACAGCTACCATCAATCACGTTCCTATCGCCTCTCAGGAGATATAGGGTTATTATGTGAGAGAGTATTACTACAATGGACGCAGTTCCGTTTCTTTAGAACAATCCCTAAATAGATCGAGTAACAAATAAATTCTCAACGATTAAAACCATCAGTATATTATATCATCTATTCACTCTTCGGGATCCATTATACTCTCTTGCCGTTGCAATGTACACTCGCCACCTTCACTGAAAATCGTGTAGGTATAAAAGGAACCATCGCTGGTAACAACAGATAACGTAGGCACCTCTTGAGAAGTTAATGAGCAAATATTAATCTTGTCCTTTGTGGGTAACTTTGCAAATGCGAAATGGCGTGTTGGCTCCCATATATCAGTAATATTAGTTGGTAAATAGTTTTGAATGGCAGTAGTTGCACTAGATCTACATTTAGAAATAATTACAATTGCTCCAAGTATGATAGTCTTCGTTGCTGCTGTTGCTGTTGCTCCAATTTGTAAATGTGAACTGTGTCCGTATCACTACTGACACTCAATAGTTTGTTGTTTAAAGAGAAGGAGATACTGAAGATCCTGGCGGTATACGTTCCTCTTCGGAATTGATAGAGCTGTTGCCCATCTGGCACTGAAAATACTCTGATCACTGTTCCTTTGTCGCTGCTAGTCGCAACCATAGTTCCGTCATAATTGAATGATATACATGACAATGGACTTTTGTGTGCTTGTATTATATTTACCGCTTGCAATTTCACCGCATCAAATAATAGCAACTCTCCCAAACTTGATGAAGCATTACTTGGATAAGCCAAATAGCAATTGTCGGATGATGGAGAAAGTGTGCATAAGGCTACGTAAGTGTGATCTTACCATTTGGGTTTGGGGAAGTATCAATAGTGTGCAACAACTTCATATTGCTGATATCATAAACATATACATGCTCTTCTAAAATAACTACTAATCTCTTGCGGTTTAATTTTACCCCCAAAACAGCAGTATTGAATACAAGCTCACAAATGGTGCTTTGTCTTTTCGTATTAATAATTTGTAATTTCCTAGGAGAAAGAGAAGGATGCTCTCCCGCTCCAACCAAGGCGATTAAAGAGGTGCAAAAGAGCATTTCTGCAATACCGATTCCTCCAGTTTCTACCGTTAATAATGAATACGCTTCCCATAACATTTCCCGAAAGGTTCGCAAGTGTAAATTTTATATCCAGTTCTAGTTCCTACTGACACACAACTACATTACATTCAGGCTACCTTGAATCCTGGTTGAAATCTGCAAACAGTAACCCATTCAAAGTTTTAGATCCAATGTTCATTTTGAAATTGTCAAAATCCAATCTCTCCAAATTGAGCCAACACTGGATGGACATGTGAACGAAATATTCAGCTTTAATGCTCCATGAGTATTTTAATGTGAATATTGCATCATTCGATTTCGTATAACACCAATTCGGAACATCAGCATAGAATATTCTTGTCCACTTTGAAAACTCCCTTCTTTGTTAATCAGAGGACAAGCGATGGGAGTATAACTCCAGGGTATCTGGTGAAGTCGAGTGACGTCAATCATCTAGTGGGAAAACTCTACAAAATATGAATGTTACAAATATATGTGATTTTGCCATTAATTTGTCCGGATGTGATAACCAAGCTTCACTAGTGCTTACAAATCTTGTGTTTGGATCATTGCACTTGTTTTCCAGCTTTCTGTACATCATTTACCCGATAGCCAAATGTATTCGATACTTGTATTCCCCACAGCTGATTCTTAAAGACGGGTTGGCCATTGCTTCAACGCTGGCGTTTATTAATCACCTCGCAGTATCTTTTAAATATTTCATTCTCAACTATTACAGCCAATCACACGATTATAACTCTATGCGAATAATGCTTTTGCTGGACTTTATGGCGAATTTTATCGGCGGATTTGCAGTGAGTGTGTTTGTATCTTTCTTTGTGAATGCAAGTGTGGGAACCAACCTATATGAATATTGGCAGGTGAAAGGAAAACAGTTGTCGCCTCCAACAATTCTCCGTATGATTAGACTAATAGTGTTCATTTACACCACTGGGATGTATATAGCATGGGGGACTAGAGGTTTGGAATCTGTAGAACTATATGTGATCTATCGCAGATGTACGTTTTTGTTTTATGCTTTCTTGTCCGCGTTTATTACGCCTGTAATATACTGGTTTCTGCTATCCAAGATTGTAAATGTGCTAAGTGAAAAGTACAAGAGAAACAAACAAAAGATACCGGCGGGTGTTACTTATATTCAAATCATAAAATATGCCATCTTGTTAGGGTTTGGCGTGCCAACTACAGTACTTTTCACCCTCAGAGTAGTCGGAAACGAAATATTTCAAGAATCGTTGGTGTATTTTCAAATAACCTGCAACACCTTATTTTTCCTATCATCTAGCATGTTCTCTGCGTATCTAATTTATAAATCGCTTCCTGCTCTGGTAGAAAGGGCGAAGAGTGGAAGTGTACGTACTCATACCGGCTGATAGGAATAAATATTTTTATCACCTTTCTGTAAAGGTATCTTTTTTCACTATATAGCCAATAACTGTGGTATCACGTCACTTGTCAAAATACTCTTATGAATGCCACAGATTTCTGTGATTTCAATCTAAATTTATCAGGCTGCACGGATATTGATCCGCTTAGAACTGTAAATCAAATTTGCAGTGTCATTCATTTCATTGTAGCTGTAATGTATTTGATACACCCACTGACAAAGCTGATAGAACACGTAAAATATCCTCAAATAAAAGTGTTGGACGGATTGACTCTTTCAGGATTGAATGGATCAGCGGTACACTGTGTTTTGACTGCTAAATATTTTCTGTTGAACAGTTATAGTGCGGATGTTTCCACAAACAATATAAAGATAATCATAGCGTTGGATTTTCTGAACAGCTTTTTAGGCGGGATGGCTGTTAACATTTTTGTATCATATTTCGTCAACGCAACTTGTGGTACCGACCTGTACGAATATTGGCAAGTCAACGGAAAGAGATTACAACCTGCTTCTATACTCAAAATAATCCGCTTATTAATTATAATTTACTCTATCGTTATTTACAGCTTGTGGGGCACATTAGGGCTGAATTCAATCGCTAATTTCACTATTTATCGTCGATGCGCGTACTATTTCTACTCCTTTACATCAGCGTTCTTTACCCCGATAATTTACTGGATATTACTGTCAAAGATTGTTAATGTATTAACAGCAAAGTACAATAAAAGGAATCAGCCTATTCCTCCTGGGTTAAAGTATATCCAATGGACAAGGCATATGATCTTGTTTGGATTTGGGATACCATGCTCGATGTTTTTCCTGTTACGGGTAGTGGGGAACGAGTACTTTCAAGATCATCTGCTGCACTGTCAAATTCTAAGCTCGGTACTAAACATTTTCGCTTCATCTTGCTTGGCACTTTATGCAATATACAAATCATTTCCAACCTGGCACAGGTTGAGAGTAATTATTTTGTAATAGTAGGAACTCTATTTACAGCAGATAGACTCTGCAACTCGCATTCAAAGTACTAGATCGATTTGATAATTTCATTTGGAATATATAGTTGACCATTTATTCAATTTTTGGCAAGATATATCTGACCTTGACTGTTGCTATTGAAAGCGATTTTCCATAGTTAACTGCTCTAATTCAACCATCTTTTTGGTAGAAAATAACGCTTCATCAAATGTACGAGAAATCTACAGATACAAATGGAAATTTTCCAGATACTGGACTGTAGTAGAAACATCAATTCCTTAACACTAGTCAGGATAATTAGTTCAGTCTGGCCATCTAGGAAGATACGTCATTCAAATTAACTTTTTCAAAATTTAGCCGAAACTAGTTTGCTAAGATGAATCAGCTCGAGATTTGTGATTTCAGCATTACTATCTCTTATTGCAGCTCCAAATCCACGTTTATTCTTATAAACACAATCTTTGGCTCCCTACATTTCATAGTCGGAATTTTATTCGTTGTCTATCCAATAACAAAAGCGGTGAAACTAATCAAGAATAAACAAGAAAAAGTAATGGATGGATTACTATACGCAGCGTTATATGGAACACTGTGTCATTTCTTGCAGGCGTTCAAAAACTATTTGCTCAACAACTCCAGTGAGAATTACGACCCAAGTTATCTAAAGTCCATAATAGTATTAGATTTGATTATAATAGCAATGGGCGGATTGGCATTGAACTGTTTTGTGGGGTATTTTGTTAACGCGTCTTTTGGAACTAATTTGTATGATTGTTGGCAGTTCCAAGGTACAAAACTACAGCCAAGCACCATAATGAAAGTGATCAGACTAATGATTATGGTCTACGCAGTAGTAATGTATAGTCTATGGGCAACACTTGGATTACAGTCCGTACAAGGATACATGTTCTACCGGAGAGCAATTAGTTATTTCTACGCAACCGCAGCTTTGTGCATAACTCCAGTGTTTTACTGGATCTTGCTTTCAAAAATCATTTCATTCATGACTGCAAATTACAAGAAAAAGAATCAAACAATTCCCAAAGCTCTATTTTACATTCGCATGATCAAATATTTTATTCTATTCGGATTTGGTATACCAACAACTATTAATTTTTTATTACGCGTGCTTGGAAATGAGTATCTTCAGGATTATCTCGTGTATTGTCTGTTTGTATGCGACGCACTGCAGTTCTTTTCTACTTCTGGACCAGCCTTGTACTTGCTGTTCAAATCATTCCCCCAATTATTCAAGCACAAGGAAACAGTGAAACGAGGTCATGATAAGGTAATTCATGCTAATGTAGACAATGGTTAGTAATTAGTACGAATAGCAGGGTTGTAATACATCTTTTTTTTATATTTTAAGTAGTGTGTGTTTGAGGATTAATCTGGCTTGTAGTCGCTTACAACCAAATACTTTAGGCTTTGAATTGGGGCTTGATGTAGCTGCCATTGTCGCTGGTATAATTACCATTGTGGATGTGGCCATTGTTAATTTTGAAGACAAAATTAGTTTGCGAATGTCTCAAGAATTCCTCTATGAATTATGCGATTATAATGTAGCTCAAATTGGATGCCCAAATTTATCGACTTTTCACAATATTAATTTGATTTGTACGGTTCTTCACGTAATTCCTTTGGTAGCGTATTGCATTTACCCTGGAAAATTGCTAATCAATGTACTGCAAGGGAGAGAACAGTTTTCTCGGATAGCGCAGGATAAACTGGCTGCAGCATCTGGCATTTCAATAATCTGCTGCCTATTATTGATGTCGAAATATACTGTAATCACATTCCTCTCACCAGAGTTAGATTTACCTTCTATTGTATATTATGTAAAAGTAGCAATCTCACTGGATATGATTTTCAACTCGCTATGCGGGTTAGCGCTTAGCAATATGGTTGGGCATATCGTTGGGACAGTGACAGGGACGAATCTCTACGATTTATACGAAATTAATGGAAAACCGTACAATCCATCAAAATTGCTGAAAATACTTCGCTTATTCATCATGATTTGCACAACAACCGCATATGCGCTTTGGGCCTCACGGGGACTAGAGTCAATGGAAAATTTTATATTCTACAGGTTCATTACATTTACTTACTTTTCATGTATCTTGTTCTTTGTGATTCCGTTTGTATATTGGAATTTACTCTCAAAGATAATTACTGTCCTGCAAAACAAATATCGAAAAAGAAAGGAAAAACTTCCCGTAGGATTACACTATCTCAAATTATTGAGGTATGCGTGTGTGTTTTGTTTTGCTTATCCGAGTCTAGTCAATTGCCTGTTGATTCTAGTTGGCCACACCTTCTACTCTCACAGTCCAAAGCTGATTAGCTTTCAAATTGTAAGTATGGGATTCATGTCATTTTTCTCTACTGTAATGTCATTCTATCCTATATTCAAATCGTTTCAAACTTTCTTGTCCAAGAGCAGAAACGCTAGTAAAGCATCAGAAACTGCTGTGGAGCCGACAGTGCGTATGGAACCTTGCACTCAATAATTACTATTAAAATATATAACCCTAACCTTTAAATCGCAAATTCTCTTCATGTGCCTCCAAAATTGTGCTCGGAGATAATCAAGTATTCATTGTTGCGGGTGACGTGCCAGCATCTTTTTCGCAAATACTAATGTCGCTCTCATTCCCCTATGATCTATGCGATTACAATATCGCGCAGCTAGGATGTAGCGAACTAGGTACCTTCCACACCGTCAACCTGATATTTTCTTCTATTTACATTGGGGCAACACTTGTATATGCAATTTACCCCATCAAACTAATTTACAATGCCATTCGATACGAAACAAGTTTCAAATCGATCTTAAAGGATAAATTATGTACCTGCTGTTTGATGGCAATAATGTCAACAGGTACGTGGGCTGCAAAATATCTAATCATTTCGTTTTTATCACCAGAGATAGATTTAGGGTATATTCACTTTTGCATCAAACTAATATTATCGCTAGATATGCTATTCAATTCATTTTGTGGCATAGCACTCAGTCTTGTCGTAGGTCACATTGTAGGCACAGTTACGGGAAGCAGTCTTTACGACTTGTATGAAATTAACGGCAAACCATATAATCCTTCTTCGTTATTGAAGATAGTTCGTCTAGCGGTTTTGATTTGCGCGATTACCTTCTATTCCCTGTGGGCAACTTTAGGATTACAATCTTACGAAAACTATTCATACTATAGAACAATCACGTACATCTATTATTGTTTCTTGTTGATATTTGTCACACCAGTAACTTATTGGGTACTAATATCGAAAATTGTCGATGTCTTGAGAGCAAAATATCGAAAAAGAAAAGAACCAATACCGCCAGGACTAGTATATTTAAATGTACTAAAAATCACCATTATGCTAGGGTTTGCATTACCTAGTCTATTACATTTTTCGTTGGATTTGATTGGGAACACCTATTTTGGAGATACGATCTACCTAAAATACTTTCAAATAGGAAGCTTTAGTTTTTCGTCCATTTCTACACTAATTATGACAATTTATCCTCTATACAAGAGCTTCCCCCGAACGTTAGGCGGAAGGATATCACAACAAAACTCCCAAACCGAAGTACATACGCAAAAAAAGTTGATTTCAAACACAGCTAGGAATGCAACTCGTAATGGGTAGTTGGCATATAATAGAGAGCTCTAATATGCATCTATTTGAATTAATAAACAATATATTATTCAGAAACACAAAGATCAGTTGGCTTTTAAACTAAACTATCGTTAGGCTATACCCAACCGATTCAAGAATATAATTCCTATTCCAGCAAAGGTTCGCAATTTACCATTGTTCTGATTGCGGCATTATTCAAAATGAATGACATCTTGTCTCTTCCTCCCCTTTGTTAGAATATGGCCCAGCAATTCCCCTACAATCTATGTGATTTTAATACAGCGCCGATAGGCTGTAGTAACGGGAATACTCTTCAATCAATCAATATCATATTTGCAATTATTCACATAATACCTTTTATCGCGTATTCCCTGTATCCGATTAAACTAATACATCACACAATTCAATCAAATGGAAGTTTCAATGCAATTTTTGAAGATAAGCTGTGCGCGGCTTCACTATTAGGGTTTTTTTGCAATTCGCTGTGGGTTGTAAAATTGCTTATAGTCTCCATGTTGACACCTGATCAAGAAAAGAGTCTACTAATAATATACATCAAATATGCGCTATCATCAGATTTATTGTTTAATGCAGTCGGGGGGCTTGCCCTAAGCAACTTGGTCGGTCACATTGTTGGGAATGTTACTGGAAGCAGTCTCTACGACTTGTACGAATTCAACGGGAAGCCATACGATCCTTCGAAACTATTGAAATTGATTAGATTACTTATACTAGTTGTTTCAGTTGTATTATACTCGATCTGGGAAACTATTGGTTTGAACAGCCTTGAAAACTATTTCTATTACCGAACAGTGACATATATTTACTATGCGTTTCTGGTTATATTTATTACCCCGGGAATTTATTGGATTCTCATCTCCAAGATTGTACAGGTGCTCAAAGAGAAATATCGCAGGAAACGGGAAGCTTTACCACCGGGAATATACTATCTCAATGCCGTAAAGTATGCAACAATATTTGGGTTTTCTCTTCCTCTTCTCTTCCATTTCGTGTTCAGCTTAATAGGAAATACTCTATACTTTGATGATCCAAACAATCTCGTAATATTCCAAATCATAAGTTGTTTCTCTAGTCTGGCATGTCTTACTACAATGTCCTTTTATCCTGTTTATAGGAGTTTCCCTCGGTTATTCGGCAGAAAAACTACAACTAGTGCTTCACAAACAGATTTACACCAATCTCAAGTCAAAATTATTTCTCAGACTGTTCGGTAGTCATTCCTCAATAAAAAAGTATTATCTCTGCAATATTTCTGTGTATTTGCCAAGGTGCGGACTCGTCTTTAGCGATAAATATGATGTCAATTGTCTACGTGACAATGGTGAATGAAAAGTTTTCAAATAATGTCTCAATTTCCCTACAATTTATGCGATTTCAATATTGCGCAGATAGGATGTGATAATCTAGCTCTTTTGAATACAATCAATTACATTTTTGCGGGATTGCATTTGATACCGTGTATCGCGTATGCTATATACCCAACAAAACTATTACTACACACACTGCAATCAAAAAATGGCATATCGATATTAGTTCACGATAAACTATCTGCAGCTTGTATCATCGCGCTATTAGCCAATTACGCCTTGTTGGTAAAATTCATTGTAGTTTCACTGTTTTCACCCACGCAGTCGTTGCAACAGATACATCGAATGATACAACTGGCTCTTTCGCTAGATATGCTGTTCGTTACTTTTGGCGGGCTGGCATTCAGCAATGAAATTGGATATATTGTCGGTGCAGTAACTGGCAGTAGTCTCTACGATCTGTATGAAATAAACGGAAAGCCATATAACCCATCAATGATTCTAAAACTGATTCGCCTGGGAATTTTCACTTGCTCGACAACAATGTACGCATGTTGGGCAACTAGTGGGTTAGAGTCACTGGAAAATTTCACATATTATAGGAATGTAACGTATATCTACTTGTCGTTTTTACTTGTTGCAATAACACCAACAACGTATTGGATTCTTATTTCAAAGATTGTCAATATACTAAAGGACAAATATCACAAGCGAAAAGAAGCTGTACCTTCAGGATTGTTTTATTTAAATATGCTCAAATACGCAGCCATTTTTGGATATTCTATCCCTTGGATTTCCCATTTTGTACTGATAATGGTTGGAAACTATTTTTACCAAAATGATAGCAGCACCCTTGTCATATTTCAGATTATGAGCGGTATAATATGCTGCATTGCTTCTAGTTTCATGTCGTTTTATCCTGTCTACAAGAGCTTTCCTCGTTTGTTTAACAAAAGGGTGCATGAAACTTCAAAGACCGAGATTAATCCATAGAATTAATCGATCTTGGAAAATAAAATCCCATCTAGATTGTCAATGTTTTTCACTTTTAATCTGAATAGTTTTGAATTTTTATAGTATGGGTCTTTTTCTAAATGCAAGGCTAAGGAGAAACACGAAATCCCAAGCATCTGCAAAAGAAATACTTTATTTTTCTCAATTTCGGTAGTTCAGTCATCTTGAACCTTTTCCTTTGATTTTAAGTTTTGAGTATTGCTTTGGGTGGTAGCAGTCTTCATCTTTGAGATGTTGGTTGATTTTGGAACATTAAACTTGGCACATACAATCAGAACACTGATTATGAGTGGATTGAATTGGCGGCAATAAATAGCAATTGTCAGTACCCAATTGATCCATACTGGGGCACCTGGTGTTTGCTGAACAATATATGCCACTGCTTCACAGACTCCAAGGGGAAATAAAACCACCAAGCGCATTATAGTTTCATTGTAAAACTTTTTGAACATACCAGATGAATCTACTTTGCTGACAGTAAACGCGCGTATTTTGAAGATCATGAAGCCCAAAATAAGCATTTCAAAAAAGATGACATTGACCACTGTCAAATTGTCCCACATTGCACTAGTGCCGACCCAGCACGCATCATCTCCGTTTGGGAATTGATATCGGCATGGGTTTCTCAATAATCGGAAAAGGGCACCAATAATCAAAGAAGCAACTGTTAAACCTACATTAAAAATGGAAACCTTTCAGACCAAGTTGTTCAGTAGCATCGTTGGTAAAGCATAAAGCACGATGAAAAGTAGAAAGGAGTGAGATTTGGTCATTAATAAACCATCCTAAGGTAAGAATAAAATACCAATGTCAGCAAAACCAACTATCCAGTCACACAAGCTTTCTGGTGAGGAAGGCGTATATCCTGTGGATATCAAGAACGCTGGCACTATAAAAAACCATCGGAGGAAACTTCCGATGGCTAACAACTTGATTGAAAAGTTTGGTCGAACTTGGAAATAGATCAACAAAGTAACCATCAAATCAATAGAAAAGTTTGTTACTTGAGATTGTGGCCAGGAGGTCATTGAAGCAATCATGTAGCA
This sequence comes from Boothiomyces sp. JEL0866, assembly GCA_027604345.1. Lineage (NCBI taxonomy): Eukaryota > Fungi > Chytridiomycota > Chytridiomycetes > Rhizophydiales > Terramycetaceae > Boothiomyces > Boothiomyces sp. JEL0866. Next base: position 132,681 of record JADIIZ010000025.1, read on the forward strand.
TGCCGACGCAGACATTTTTGGTAGTTATGAAGCTTTTTGACTTTGTGAAATAGTTTTTACACGATGTGACGTCGATTTGCAATTTCGCGTTGCCATATCTAAAAAACCTCTGCAACCAAATTTTATTGTGTTAAAACTAAATTTGGTTTAAAACATGAAATATGGGGTAATACAGTAAGGTAGTTTTAACAAGCTTAGGAACTAAACTGGCACATTGCATTTTGGGAAATGTATCGACAGTAGTTTCAAGCGAACAAAATATTGGTAACGAGACTTTGTATTATAAAGAACAATTACTGCGAGCAACGGCTTACAAATCTTACTCGTACGTTTAGTTCTTGGCTGCTCTCGCGGGTCCCTTCAGCCTCCAATTGCCAGTTTTTACCAGGAAAAGTGTAATTGGATTAATACTTTCGCAGTGCAATGCTTTCAATTGAATAGTATCAGTGTCTTTTTGTGTTGAATGTGTCGCTCCTGAATCCTAGCTGTGTGAATTCTAATCTAGCATGTGACGCGTGTGATATTAGATGATGAATAGTTTTTGAAGTGCTTGAATTACAGTTATCCACTTTTGATACTATTCATGAAATATAAGATTGAATATTCATCACCTTACTTTTGGTAAAATACTTTTCGGGGCTTTTGAATGGGAAAGTTATCTCACTATCATCTACCGATTGTTTGCACCTTAATTACTGAACCGAAAATATCTCTGATGGCGAGATATCTATGAAAGGTCCGAAATTCAATAAAGAAGGTATATGCAGTTTCAGCGTTTGTCCCAGCAAAAGCCTAAAACTATCCGGACGACCTTCATTGATCAATACATCTTAGAAAACGAATATTCTAGAGATATTCAATTACTGTGAACATTCAATAGAAGGATTCATTTCCGATTTGTTACCTGCTATTGAGTCAATTGATTAACACACTATGCAAATTCGATATGAATACAGTTTCCAACACAATTAAAGCAAACTTTTTTAATCAACCAAAAAACTAGTTGTCCATAGACTTTTCCTTTGTTTTGATGTTGGATTGCCCGGTAGTCATACTCTTTCCTTTGGAAACAACAGTTTTGGAGTGATTCAACTTGGCGCTTACTATCATTACGCTGATGATGACTGGATTAAACTGGCGACAGTAGACGGCAATAGTCAATACCCAGTTCAACCAGGTAGGTGCTCCCGGTGTCTGTTGAACAATGTAAGCTAGAGCTTCGCAAATACCCAATGGAACTAGCACAACCAAACGCATGACTGTTTCGTCGTAAAACTTTTTAAACATGCCGGTAGAGTCGACTTTGCTCTTTACGAACGCTTGGATCTTGATAATCATAAAGGCAAGAAGCAGCATTTCAAAAAAGATGACATTCACGACTGTCAAGTTGTCCCAGATGGCTCCCGTTCCAGCCCAGCAGGCAGCATCCCCGTTTAAGAATTGATAGCGGCATGGGTTTCTGAACAGACGGAAAATCGCTCCGATAACAAGGGAAACGCCAGTCAACACTGCGTTAGCTAAAGCTACCTTTAATTCCGAGTTGCTCAGTCTTGCTGTTTGTAAAACACAGTGCTCTGTGAGCGGTAGAGATTAGGGAAATTTGGTCGTTAAAGAACCAACCTAAGTTATCGTAACTTACCAATATCTGCAAAGCCAACAATCCAGTCACAGAACCCTTCTGGAGACGAAGGGGTATACGCAGTGGAAATCACAAAAGCCGGAACAATAAAAAACCAACGAAGAAAACTGCCAACAACCAGGAGCTTGATTGAAAAGTTTGGCTTGACTTGTTGATAAATCAGCGCAGTCACCAACAAGTCTATAGAGAAATTGGTCACTTGTGATTGTGGCCATGAAGTCATCGAAGCAATCATATAGCATGCCGACGCGGACATTTAGAGTAAGTTGAAAATTGGTCGATCTGGCTGACATAAATAGCAATGACGTATTTGAAAAACTCGTGTTTTGTATTTTAGATAAGAGAGTTTTGAATTTCAGAATGCAATGCCGAGATATAGTATACATCACCAAATATTGGGAAAATATGTGGATAAATTCTTGAATATCATATACTACATTCCCCAAATGCTTTTGGATTTATTTTTATTGCGGATATTTATCCGAACTACCAATCTCTCGTACTCTGCTCTGGATTTGAGAATCAACCTGTGTGCAACCGTGATTTCGGAAAGTAAGAACTGTATAAAGTGGGTTTTCTTGTGCATATATCAATCTGCGCGCTCTTTGGCGGCAAATCTGCTGATAGTATCAAAGCTCATCACATTAGTTATTTAATCACTTGTAGGTATGTATATACTCTCATCTTCCTTGTTGCACACATTTAGTTGTAACTTTTATAAACAGCTCTACTCAATTATAAACGAAAGATTTCAACGTGTATAATATCAAAAGTCCATTGATTAGTGTACAGTGATGGTTTTGATGTACTATACCAAATAATAGACCCGATCGAGTGAATATTGCGTGCGTATCGAGAGACAGAACGAAATGTGAATCGAAAAAATGGTCAATTGGTAATGCACTCATCAAGAAATTCAGCATCTTTAATACGATAAGTTCTAGCCCGTTAAATTTATCTAGTTTGAAAATCGGGTTTTAACTGATGGAGAGGAAAAACTGTAACGCGTAAACGCAACTCGACAAATATTCATTAAAATTAGCAGTCTGCACATTATAGTGTGCGTGAATTTGATATACTTAGAATACCACGTAAAAGTACTCGCAAATTACAAAAAAGCAACTGATAAAATCATCAAAATGTGTATATATTAAACTACATTTTCCCGTATACTCCAGCATACTGCATAGGCCCAATTGGCGGATGAGGAACAGCAGTAAATTGCTTATATTCCATTTCACAGTCTCTTGTAATGTGAATATACGCACCCTTGTTGTTTGCTGAATCACAGTAGTTTGGAGCACTAAATATGGTAATACATTTACCATTATGAGCGATTTCATATCCCTCGTGCTTGACTTCATGTGACCTAATGATACACTTTAAACTATTTGTATTTGTGAATTCTTCAGTGATATCTGGTCCAAATTGAATACCTACTCCTCTCTTTGATGCTCCAATTCCTGGCAAGAATTGAGGATCTACAATTAGTAAGACTTACCAGACCATAGTAGTTCGCACATGAGTCCAGATTGTCCTGGTTGTTGGAATCTATTGATCTTTCTTAAATCATCAATAGTAACTCCTTTCTTTGAGAACAAACCTCCATGAATTACTAGTATCTTTTCCATAATCAAGTTACCGAGTGGAATAGCGTTAAACACTTCAGAAAAGAGTTTAAAAGTATTATCAGTATACTTGTGTTTAACTTCTCCTTCAAATCCATATACTTTGTTCATATCGTTTGCTTCATGATTACCACGCGATAAAAATACAGAATTTGGGTACAAAAGTTTAAACGCAAACAATGCGATTGCACATTCAACAGAGAAAGAGCCACGATCTACAAAATCACCGTTCCATAGGTACATGTTGGTTTCACTTGGTAAGCCATTTAATTCAAATACATTTAGCAAATCGTAATATTGACCATGAATATCACCACAAACTGTCAATTTTGCACCTTCAGGTATATCAACATCATCAATAGAAGATCTAGATTCGAAATATTCCTTGATTTGAATTAACATTTTCCACAAGTACTTTTTATGCAACTTTTTCTGTTGTTTCATGTACTCTAGCAATTCTCTAACAAATTCAGCATTAATCTCAGTTAAATGCGGACCGTCATAAGTATCCTCCACTACAATAGCATCAATATCTCCTAGCTGATCTACAATAGACTTTGTATCTTCAACAGTGATTGCTTTTTCAAATTCAATTCGCTTGTATTCTTGCTGGCAGTCTTTCAATTTCTGTCTTACTAAACGATCGTTAGGGCTTAGTTGAACCACTTTGGTCAAATCTTTGATTGCTTCTTTCAATCTTCCTAAGGCAACGAGTGCGGTGGCTCTGCGATCTATATTAACAAATATTACAGTACGCTTTATCAAAGTCCGGGTTAAGCTGAATAGAATCAGTAGCATCCTGCATAGCTTGCCCATACAATTCCAACCTGTAGTAAGCCAAAGATCTATTTGAAAAGTACTGAGGAATGTACGGGTTGAACGAAATTGCTTGAGTATAATAATCTGCTGCAGCTTCATAATCGCCTTCTTTAAAAAACTCGTTTGCTTTTGTTTTGAGCTTTTCAGCCATTATACAATCCTGTTCATCGACTTGCAACTTTTTCGTCATGATTTGAGAAACTTTTTTTTTCGTTGATAGCGCATGAATTTTGCGATAAGAATTAAACTAGTGGTATTTACAGAGTGCTGGATCATTGCATGATCTCTCAGTAATCATTTGTTTGATCTCTATGTCCTTTGCAGTACAGATATCGAATCTGGT
>JADIIZ010000026.1:0-134048 GCA_027604345.1 Boothiomyces sp. JEL0866
TAATTTATCTAGTTTGCAACTACGGAGGCTTACTGCTCACTACATTCGGTGTGTTATACGTAAGCATTGCTAATGTAGGATAATACTCAATCGCTATTGCTGGTTTACTTGGTTTATAGGAAAAAAACAAAAACTAATTCCGCCAGCTTTGTCATTTTAAAGAGTCTAGTGACCACATTAATTTGGTTATCACTTTTTGATTGGATTGGTATTGCGATTTTTGCGTATGCAATCAAAGTAGGTCAATCACCGTTATACCATTACTTGATCATCATTGTACAGTCTTATACAGGAATGCATGGCATTCTCATGCTGTTTGCGTTTGAGAAACTAAAAGATTTCACATTTGTAAAGCGTACAACGAAATATTCTAGGAAACGCGCAACCAAGAATTCAAAGAATACGCGACTAGCAGACACAATTGGTTAAATAAAAAGTAATTCTAAATGGTATTTATCTATTATCTTCTAGGTGACACTTCAATTTCATCCTGCGAAAACTCTGTTCTCACAACATGACTTTGTACAATATCTGCTTCGATTTTTGTTAATTCTATTTGATTGACTTTTTCCTTCTATTATAAAACAGAGATTACCTTTCTGTTCCTGTAAAACAAGAAACCACCGATAAATATCGCCAGACAAATAATCACCGCTATAATGTACAAATAAGCTGGCTTTAAACCTAGTATCTTGGGGCTATCCGGTGTTTTTATGGAAGTCTGGTTATTGAAGCTAAAATATTGGTAATTTGGCATTTGCGTGACTGGAGTCGGAATATCAGTATCAAAATGGTTGAAGCTAAAGTCTAAAACATACAGGTTCACTAGCTTAGAGATCTCGCTTGGGATACTGCCATAAAAATCATTGTTATCCAAGTAAAAGAATTCTAAATTGACTAGATTTCCAACATCCGGTGTTACTATTCCAGTTAAATTACACGATGAAGCGGAAAAGAACTGCAAATTTGTTAAACTAGAAATTGCCGGAAATGGTTCCCCATAGATTTGATTGTAATCCATTGAAATTTCAAGCATATTTGAAAGCTTTGGGAACCAGGTAGGGAAGCTATCCACAAAGTAATTGGTCCCAATGTAGAAATACTGTAATTGAGACATTGATCCAAGATCGGGTATCGTTCCTTCCAGACTATTGTTTGACAAGTCAATAAGGTATAAATTTGGCAACTTGGTCACCCAACCAGGGAATTCCCCCTTGATATTTGTATCAAACAGCGTCCTAGGTTTAGACAAACTTACAATTCCATCAAGTTGGTCAAATTAGCCAAATTTGGCAGTTCCGCAGGTTGCAACGACATGTTGTCTGACAAATTAAGCTTCTTCAATGCAGAAAGCTTTGAAATTTCAGGCGGGATTGTCCCGGTCAAAGCACTTCCGTTTAAATATAATTCTGTAATTCGATTCTTTTCGCATGTAATGTGCGGATCATTGCAACAATTTCCTTTAATCGTCCCGTTGAATTCAAGTGCTGGTAATATAGTATTGTTTAGTAAAGCGCAATCGTTCATTGCCAAAACTGTTAAAAATCTTTGGTTGAAAAGCTGAAGAGCCAGTCCGGGTACCTTCCTTTTTGGAACCAAACAGGATTCCAACAACTGTTTCGTCAAAGTCACTCTGAAATTGAAAGCTCGGGTTTATCGGAAATTCTTGTGAATACTACCACTGCTATGAAATTCTTCTATTCTCGCGGCTTGGCATATTTGAATTTGAAACAGCTAAACACAATCAGTGTGACAAAAATGACCAGACACAAAGATACAGGAAATGAATAAGGAAAGGAAATGGCGATCTATGAATCAATGCGTACCTCAAACTAACAGAGGAAATATTATTTGTCTCAACTTGCATATCAAAATATAGACTAAATTTTGGTTACAGTTACATCTGCATTAAAAGACTAGCTTTCAAGATCTGTGCCCCACATGGAGAGTTTTTAGTGATTGTTGATACTGCACTCCAACAAAAACTTTAGGAGCACTGGTAACCAAATAATTTCTCGCTGATTCTTTTTGAATGAACATGGATAATTTTTCCATCCTAATGAGTTTTGCTCGCTCTGTTTTTTCCAAAGAAACATGATTACCATCGTTGACAAGAGCTTCGTTAAAGCCTTGATTGAAAAACCAAACGTGATAATACACTAAGTTAGGGATACATTATCGATGTGCGAGAAAAGGATGAAGTAGCCGGAGGAATGTGCATACAATGTTAACGTAGGATCCCAACAGCAAGGAATATCTCTGTAAATGAACTTGAAGAAGCGCTTTCACTGCCTTCTGCAGAATTTAACCAAAAATATGGATTTGCTTTGCCATCAAAGACTGATCAACTAGTATTCCACTGCAGATCTGGAAAACGCAGTGCAAGGGCTTGTTCAATTGCTGAAAGTAAAGGATTCCAAAAGTATTATATAAGCTGACATAGTATCAAGGACTATTCTGGAAGTTGGAATGACTGGGTAAGCAGTTGAATAAAGAATTATCGTGTAAAAAGCGCTGTCCCTGAATTTTGAAATAAAACTACTGAACGTTTGGTGCTGATCAAAAAGCTTATTCCTATATTTTTGGGGAAAATAAAAAAGTAGCCCGTTGGGAGGTTTGAACTCTCGACTTCTTGTTTACGAGACAAGCGCTCTACCACTGAGCTAAACGGGCCACCAAAAAACGGTGGCGTTTATTTTAAAAAGTACTCCAGATCAAAGCAAAAGAAAAATCTAGACTTTTTATTCGATATATTATTCATTTATAGAAGAAATAGTCTTGTTGAAAAAGTCTGCAGTAACGTCAATAGGAGTTGTAAAATGTCTGAGCATCTCTTCCACTGGTTTATCTTGCTTTGCCTTCATTGAATCAATAAACTCCATGTCAAGACTGGAACTGGTAGTCATTTTTACAAGTTCCACCAATGTATCTTCCTCTTGAATTTGCAACTGTTGCCGTTTTTCATTAAATTCAAACTTTATATCTTGCAGATAGTAATCAAACTCTATTGCTTTGTGAGTGTGGATGTGAACGCTCTGGTATGTAATCACTAGTTCATACTCTACTATTCTTCCTTGTTCTTCTTCCTCTTTTCCAATAAATGAAAATACTGATTTGGTATCATCTTCATTTGGCATTTTAAACATTGAGTGACAGTGGAACAACAAATTGTCAAATACTATCAGTGCGTGTTCTTTATCACATTCATCAACAGCTACCAGGTACAGTCCCAGGTCTCCTAAATCGTAATTTGCCAGCATCAATCTATATTAACAATGAGTTACTCGTTGATTTGTGAAAAAAAGGTTTCATAAAGGTCTAATTGTTTCCGAGTGAATTGTTTAAGCAAGTATTCTTTTAATACTACAATAATTTCTTGATCAGAAATCAAGTGTGCGACGTTATCCATCATATACTTTTTGTCTTCATTTGAAAATATGAACTGGCGACGGGTTTTGAAAAACGTAATTATTGAATGGATGAGGAACTGGCTTGAAAAGTTTGTAATATTGACGGGTTTACCTTTGATGATACTGTTAATAAACTGGCTAACACGGGTTTCATCAATTAATTGATTTAAAGGCGGCAATGCTTGCTTAACCTTTACTCTAGTGGCAATCAATGCTTGCAGGATGTTAGTAATTGATAAAAGTGCATCAAAACTGGAGATTTCTTTCTTGAAAATTGTTTTGATGTTGTTCAAGATTCCTACTCTTCCTTCCTTCCTAAAGGATATTGATGTTGAAATTGAAGGTGTTAGCTTTGAGCCTCCGGTTGCAATGCTGGTATTCCTTCGCTTAATAGAAAACTTGTGGAAAAGTTGTTGAATAGAATTAGTGGAAGGAGCAAGAGATTTGTAAGATTGAGTAGATTTAATTCTTGGATGCGAATCTGGCAGTTGTGATTTCACTACAAGATCATTCAATGAATGTTTGATAATACGTTTAACCACTTCCTTATCCCTAGGCAAAGTGAATTTTGGGCTGGTATGTTTAACAAACACGCTATTTTTTAAACAACCCACCAAGTCAGTGTTGAAATCAGTGAAAGATTTCCATTCATATTCTTCAGGTATATTATGTGTGATTGTTTCAACAGGTGGTTGTCTTCTAATCCTTTTAACTAGCTTTAATCTGCCATCAGCATTTACCGCAGCAACCAATAAAACATTAGACTGATTGGATTCAAGTAAATTTGTATAGTCAACTTCTTCTTCAAGTAAGATCAATGTAGCATCGCTATTTTCAAGCAAACTTTGATCGTGAACTAATCTGTAATAAATAGTACTATCATTCGATTCAACGTATGCTGGCTTCTTTTTCAAAAACAAATCTTTGAATTTTAAATGTTTTATCAAACCCAAGAATTCACTTGCTTTCCTGAAATCCAATTCCACTTGAATGCACCTTTCGTCGTGAATCAATGCGAATCCCTCAGCAGTCTTGTATACATGCAAATCCTTCAACAGATAATGACCAGCATTTACATAATCATTTTTGCCTTTTTTTAACACCAACACAAATTTTGAAAATACTAGCAGCTTGATTGGTTGCGACACAAATCGATCCTTGTGCAAGATTAACTGATTCGCGGAGAAATCAGTTAAAAACGTAATTCTTTCTCCATCATAAGTAAATTGGAAATTTGCTAGAGTTTTGATGTGAATTTGCTGCATCATGTTTTCCATATGATTTGAAATCAATGAATGGTTAAGTGCTTTTGCAGATCTCACTGATATTTCATATGCATCTTTGAATATTTTTTCGTTCCCTGAATATTTGTATAGTGCTTCAAATAGGTTCTGGTAACCAATGATCCTTCCTGTAGGTTTTTGAAGCTCATCGCCCAAGTATTTTGATTTACCCGTTTTTGACTCCCAACTTTGTTCGATTCTAGCAACAAAAGTTCTAAATTCAAATGTATTCATCAGACTAGTATTCTTTTCTGATTTCGAGTTCTTTAATTGATCTTGCTTAATGTAACGCAATTGGTCATGAGCCAAGGTGTAATCTTTTGTTGGTGGAATGATCAATTTTATATGCTTTTGAAATATCTGACAAAGTACTAGTGGAGTGGTAGCGCTTTCCAAGTCTTTTAAATATGATTTGTGCGCTGCGAGCAAGTTTGATACTGGAATCACCGTGAATTTGATGATGCTTTGACTGGCCAACCCTGCCTTTTTCCAATTCACCAGAAATTCATTGTATGCGAAATCAAGAAATTCCAAACATTGAACAAAGTTCTTTTCGGTTTCAATCATTTCGTACAGTTTGGCGTTCTGTGCGTGTAAATCATATCTTGGCTCTATAGGTTTGATTTCTGTTGGTTTACACCGTGTTTTAGGAAGTAGCCCTTCATTTAATAATAGAATACCGTTTTCCATCAAGTATTCACTGTCATCAACGTAATAATTCCACACATCTTCTATTGGTTTATCCAAGAAAGGTTGGAATGCTTTCCAGATCTTTGAGCCAGTGGATCCGACATAGACATCAACCAGCGCAACATGATAGAAATCCTAGTGTTAATTTCAATTACAATTAAGGAATCTCGTATGTCCAACACATTTCCGATACAAGTTTCGTTTAGTTTGATCGCGTTTTCGATAAATTTCGATACTTGTTCATCAATATTTTCATTTACACTTTTGCTGCTATCGTAGATATCCAAATTTGTAAACGGCTTGAGGTACTCTCTCAAAAAATAATCACAATATGCATCGTTACTAGTTAATTTTGGCGCAACAATTTGTAGCATTCCTAGTATTCCAATCACTAGCCCAGCTACATTATTTTCCTTGTCGTGATATACTAACACCAATCCAAAATCTTTTTGAACATAAAGTTCACGAAAACTGCATATTTGTAAACTAGTATCTTTTTGTGGTGTGGATGAAACCTCTCTTGTCCAACCGTTTGGAAGTAAAAGAGAGTAAATCTAGATTAAGTTGAAGCGACTTGATTTTCTTTGGGGGTAAATTCCATGCTGGAGCGCAGACTTGAAAGAAGCTTGTTGATCATGCCTTGAACGCGTAAAGGCAAAGCAAAAATTATCCTTTTATGGCACACTAGATATTTATTTTGATAAGTGAGCTTGGAACCACTTTTTGAAATCAACGCAGTTAATTACAACACCTAAACTTTCCAATTTTTTGGTCGATAATTGAACATCAACAGGTCTGGTAGCAACTGGATCTTTAGGAGGTTCAGCATTAGGTTTCAAATGGCCAATATTGGTTTTTAATATTTCACTAAATACTTGACACATTTGATATTTTGTCATTCTTTGTTTGGCACTGAAATGATAAATACCTTTGGTTTCTTTTGTTTGCAACAAAGCTAGGTTAGCGCAGATTACCAATAATCTTGTCTATCGCTAAAGCAACATCTGCTACATTAGTAGGGAACCTAGATTGATAGTGATCCATTTCAACAGGTTTAGGGTTTGTAATCACATCAATAAGGATATTAACTGCAGATTCGGCATTAAATAATGTGTTTCCGTATAATATTGGCACTCTTAAGACTATACTACTAGGAGCATTTTCTAATATAGCTAGTTCCCCGAGGTACTTGCTCTTCCCGTAAAAGTTGAGGGGGTTCGGCTGATCTTCTGCTTCGTAAGGTGGGTTCTTTCCATCAAAAACGTAATCAGTTGAGATGTAAATCAATTTGAACGAGTATTGAACAGATAGTTTTGCTAATTGTTTGCTTGACTCGACATTCAACTTTAGAGTTCCTTGTTCATCGTTGGCGCATACTGGATTAACATCAATTACCATCTGGCTTTCGTTCCGCTGCACAGTGCACCACTATATTTGGTTTGTGTAAAGAAATAAATTCCTCCACTTTATTTGAATTTGTCAAATCCAGTTTCAGAAGGCTGCCCTTGGTTCTAGAGAATGCTGTTCCGATTACAGAATGATTTTTTTGTAGTTCTTGGAATACGGCTCTCCCAAGTAGTCCCGACGCACCTGTTACGATTATCATTACGGAAAATTGTTTTTCACAAACAATTCAAAGGTGCTCTAACCCAGAGATCGACTCTATTTGGACACTATTAAATGACGCTTGGCAAATTTTAATAATCAAATATTGGACTATAGTTGGCAACTGCGCAGAGAGTTTTCAAATAATGAACATTCGAGGATGAAATGCGGGATGATTAGACTGGGAGAAATTCAGGTTTACGTTGACGCTTCTTGATTTACACTGGGCTAACCTGAACCCTATTTAATGAACTCATTAACATGGATGGCTTTCCCATGTTGGATTTTTAATTTTTGTAGAGTCATCAGTGCAATGAGTAAAAGTAACACTAGTGAACTTTATTTACATTAGCTGTTCCATTGAGCTGATCTTCTAGCCACCATTGGATCCCTTTTTGTAAATTTAAATCCTCTCCTAGACAAATCTCTTTTGTAAAATCGCTGTGTATTTGAAGGTAACGGTATAGCATCTCGTTTTTCTTGCGATGGGATAGGAGCAGCAGCAATACCAGCAATCAAAAGTAAGCCAATTTTCATTGCTGAGGAAAGAATAATGGCAGTTTTTAAATGCCTGTCAATTGTTTGCCACATGTCAATATTTACTTCAAAATTGGCCATTGTTACAATACCCGCTCAACAAATACTTAAAGCACCAACGGAAGCAACGATACATACTGAGGATGCCGAATTGACTATTCATAGAGCTGTAGATCCAACATCGAACTCAATTTCAACCATGCTGTATTTACGTGCTAGACTAAAAAGCTTTTCAAAATAAATGAAGCAAAGGTCAGGTTCCAAAGGACTTTATTCAAAAGATACTTTGTTCCATTTTCACTTGGTTGTTAGCAAATGAAGAGCGAAATTCAAAGGTAGATGCCCGAGAAGCTTGAATCACATCTTTCAACACAACACCATACTCTAGGTTAGCCCTTGCTCGGAGTGCAACTACAGCCAGTGTAGTAGCCCCGTCAAACAACACCGGATATCCATTGATAACCAAGTACTTTATAACCAGATCACTGAGCATAAAAAGCCAAATAGTCGCATAAGTAGAAATCAAGTCTGTAGTCTTTTTTGAACTACCAGCAGAGTATCCGGTGATGGTTTTAATTGATCGCAGTAATAGTATATCACTAAATGCTGCAAAGAATTCGGTCAAAAACACTAATCCCATTAGGACTACCTTTGAAACCTTTAAATTCCACGGAGAGATGTTGAAGGGCAAGCCTTTATCAAACGTATCCTGAAATGCAAAGTACACTGGTATCAAAGCTATCCATGGCAGGAAATACAAGATGCTACAGAATCTCTGAATTTTTGCAAGATTAAGTCTGGTGAATACAGGAAAAGAGTTTACCAGCCGGATGATTGTATTGTGATTAATAATCACCAAGCCATATTGACCACACAAGATCAAAGAAAACACGGTAATATCAGTTGCAATAAAGGATGATTTTGTCTGTTGGAACCCATAACAAATCAAGCCAACTACACCGCCAATGAAGCAAATAAAATTTACTAGTTTCTGCCTGTTTCTATCATTGAAAATGTCAAAAGATAACCCATGGGTGTATAGAGCAGAGAGCGTAAGAGTGACCACCATACCGCAAACAAACGAACCACCTTGCAATGGAATAACATTGGCTACTGGGATTCCAGACATTGCTTACTATTGAAATTGTTTTGCCATTTTATACATTTTAATTCCTTCCAAGCCTCCGAGAGCCAAGGCTCTGCTCCACCGAATTTTTTGAAAATAACATTACTGAAAGACAGACAAATTCACTTTGCAGTATAGTCAAGCAAATACCGAAAATAGCCTATATTATCTCTTTTCCTGCCGTTTCAAGCGGTCTATTGCATGTTTTGATTTTAAACTTTGGTCCAAAAATGGAAATTGGTAGCATTTCTCAGCACCCATGAAATGTTCCCTGCTCAGTCCCTAGGACAAGAAATAATGAATGACAGGTGTTAAAAAGTCATTGCGTAAATAATAGCCTGGGGATGGTCCCATGTTTAACTTCTTTTTCCTCGTTAGGCCTTATCACATGGATATGCTATTCTAAAATGCTGCAATATGTTGGACTTTTTCAGTTTGTTCATAGCGGAGCATTACTGGAATTAAGGGCTTAAAATCTTGTATGTTTCTTGATAGCAGTAAGGGATCGATTACAACACAAGATTTATTTACAAAGAATAAAGTAGTCAGTCAAAAGAAACCTGACTTTCCAAGTGGTCAAGAGATGATATCGGTTGAATTTTCTTCAAGTTGCTGTTCTGGCATATTACGGAAAAGGTCTTTCTCTTTGCAATAATGTTCAGCGCATTGGCTAGAAAGAGAGAAGTTGGTAAATCAAAATAAAAGATATTGTACAGTGCAACGTTGCTTGCGCTGAACTTTGCAAATATTGAGACATAGATGATCTCTGCAATCAAGTAAATTCCAAAAGTATAGAGTTCAAAGTCTGCTATCGATTTAATCATATCAATTGTTGCGATATTTTCACAGTGTTGGTAGATATAATGAGCGAGGTGCAAGAATAGCACCAATTCAAATACGACTGAAACTAAATGCTCTTGGTAGATCATACCATTTGAAAACACTGTCTGACAGGGGCCCAGTCCATTATCTGCATTGTACAACACAATCCCGGTAACAAATATTGCGTTATAAGCGTAAGAGGCAAAGCGCACTCCAAGGATAAAGTATAACAAGTAGTAATTCTGAGGGCTATCCACAGATGAAATAATTGCGATAATCTTTGTCACTTGGAGCAAGTCGAAAAAGAAGAATCCAACATATCTTACCGAATAAGTAATTACCCTGTTTACCGTACATTCCAAGGTAGAGTTTACTGTGATATACGAAAATAACAAGCCAGATATAGCAAAAAGCATACAACCTGTGGATGCTACAGCAAAGTTCGCGAACCGGTTGGGTAATCTGCTGTAAAGATACGCGAGAGATAAAAGTATTCCAAAGTTGAATATCACAGACAATATATACATGTACAACGTCGCGATCCACACTCTGTTATCTTGATAATCCAAATTGCCACTGAAAATCATTAGTCAAAACCCAAGATTTGAGCATTTAAAAATACATTGGAAAATTGAGCCACCTTGTAGCCCTCCCTTTTGAAACAGATGTAGATTTTCATCTAGACATTTGTAAATACCTCTTATTCCAGACGACGTGGAATTGTTACTCAGTATCAGCGTTAGTTTTATTTCATGGTGTTTGTAACAGCGTTGTTTATTCCAACAAAAGTATTTCTGTCCGATTACATGAAATGTGACAGGTAGGCTCCAACAATTTAACCTGTAGCTCAACAAGAAAATAGGTCCCAATTCTTGTATATCAATTAAATATATAGCTTGCCAGGAAACCAAAATATTAGGGCCAAAAATCTTATTCCTATAGGATTACCCAGTGAATGAAAACCAATATTTTCGACCAAGGCTGAAACACCCTCCACAATTGATTAGTAAGATATCCAATTACTTGACCCCCAACCTTTAGTGTACAAGGGTGAAACTTGTGAGCCTGTTGATAATTGAATGGGAGATGTCATGCAAATATCCAAGCCTTCAATTACACTATAGCCAATAGACCAATCATTGCATAGACTGATGAATTTGGGATCTTAAGAGTTTATTCAAAATATTTCTCTGTTTATTTGCTATACACATACTTGAGAGACAACCCAAAGATTGGAAGAACCTAGGGACTCTGATATTGCGCAGACACTTTACACACCCAGTTTAATTGTAAATTCTCACTGTATTTGATTAATTTCCATCAGATATTTGATGTCTGGGATTTCAAAGCTGATTTACTGTACACAAACATTACAAACTTTGACGGTGCGACTGTAAGGAAGGCAGCTGGTACTGTAAGGTCTGTTACCTTTTAACTTTGAATAATTAATTTGCCGATATTGATTTATTAATCAAGCAGACGGTTTCCAAAAGATAACGCGGAACAATCTTTATACATAATTACACTTTGAGATTTTCAACAGATGAAAATACTTGAATGGAAGATGGGTTAGCAGTAGATATTGATTGCGACATCTTTTTTCGTTTCGCAATGATATTGAGAGCATTGGCGAGGAACAGCACAGTTGGCAAGTCGAAATAAAAGATGTTGTATAGTGCTACATTATTTGAAGTGAATTCTACGAACACTGAAAGGTAAAGGATTTCTGCAAGCAAATATACGAGAAACGTGTATACTTCAAAGTCGATGATTGATTTTAAAAAGTCGATAGTAATGTTATTTTTCGCTGTCTTGTAAATGTAGATTGCAAGGTTGAGGAATAATACAAGTTCAAAGAGGACAGAGATCAAATGTTCCTGATACACCATCGCATTGCTGAAGACTGTTTTGCAAGGACCTAACCCATTATGAGCATTGTACAGTGTTGTACCAGACACATAAATGGCATTGTAAATATAAGAAACGATTCTAACCACAGATATCAAGTAGATTGAGTAATTGCGTTTGGATTTGTCTGTTGAAGTAATTGCTGTGATTTTCATGATCTGCAAAATGTCAAACAAAAAGAATCCAATGTACCTGATAACATAAGTAGTATTTCTATTCAGTGTGCATTCGTGAGGTGTGTTGACAGTTACAAAAGATAGCAGTAAACCAGCAATGCTGAGTAGCATACACCATGTAGAGATGATTGCCAAATTGGCGAACCTAGCTGGCAGTCTAGTATACAACAACAGAAACACAGCAATTGAAACTGTGTCAAAGGCAACCGAAACTATATATGTACACAAAGTTGAAATCCATACCGTATTATTTTCATAGTCCAACCACCCGATATAAAGCATTAAACTAGTCGGATTTTTGAAGATTAGTTTTTGTTTTAATCAGATCGGGGCGCCAATTGTCCGTTGGTAACATCGCTTTTACGTGGAACGGGCTTCGCAGAATTTAATTTCTGAATATTAAAATCTGTCTGCTTCAATATAAGTAGTAGAGTTTATATCTTAGAAGGTGCTTATGGCCCTTTAAAACAATCTAGATGAATGCACTAGATAATAGATACTTTCTGGAATATCCAAACTATGAAACTATCGTATCGGTTTCAACTTGTACAGATGGCAAGGTACGAAAAAAGGATACTGAAACATGCTGTTTGCATCATTTTACCAATAGTGTGATATTGACATTGACAGGTGATTGTATTCTGAAGTTGTGCCGTATAGCACGAGGCTCTACATCCAAGATCAATTGATATTAAGTATAAACTAACACCAAACATATCTTTACAAAGTTTTATTTTTTGCAATATATGGCAATCTTGAATAGCTATTCAAGATTGCTTTTTTGGAGCAAATGGTAGGTTTGTAATTACTGGTTTTTTGGTGATAACCTGAGGTGGGTTCTTTGAAGACTTTCTTCTATATACTAACACTGGGGATTCATTCCGTTTACCAACTTTCTTTGAAGGAGGTGGAAGTGCAGCGGTTCTTTTCTCAAGCAGTACTGGATTGTCTGTTAGGAGAAACCCCACGGCATTTGCAACCAAACAGTGGACAATAAGCATTAGAGTTGGAAATTCATGACTCTTTTTATATTCACCTCTCCATGTACTAACCTAAATATTTACACATCAAACAAATCCATGCGAAATGGTTGCACATCCAAGGAATTCCAAATACCTTTTTCCATAATAATCACAGAGAACACTAGTTAAAAACAATATCTAAATATTAAATACATCCTTTATTCCCCTTGTTCTTTTTTCAGCATTCTCTTGCGCTCCGCTTGAATCAATGCATCATAATAACCAAATTGTATCATGCTGAATTCCAGGAATGCTCCAATCATTACGCCAATCCCAAACGGTTTAAAATATGCTGAAACCCTTGACGATTTTGGTTTCTACTTTTAATTCGTGATTACTGATATTGGCTCAAAAGGAAGCTTTACTGGTTCCTGTTTTTTGAATCTATTCAGTATATCCTTGGAATCAATAATCTTTGTATTGTATCTTCTCAAAAATTTCATTTTCAAAAAAAATTGAAATGCCAGAATATGAAATAATATCGCTTATATATTCTATTATATGGTACATTGCAAGAAAAATATCTCCGCATAGACTAATGGAACATACCAGTCACTGGCCAAAGCATCCAAAGCACATTTCGTTTATCTTCCACCCGCCAACGCTGCTGAAGCTACTCGAAAATGAAAAGAAAGGGTTAACAGACCTGTTGGAAATGACGAAAGAGTATTCAATTAGCCTATACGATCAGCAAGGAATATTGCGGAACCAAAATCTAAGAGAGTTTGGCAATGTGCAGTTTGACGAAGCAACAAATAATTTATACATTAATAGCAAACCGATCGAGGGTAAATCACTGGTGAATCAGATTATCGACAAAAATCTCCAAGATTATGCTATTAAGCCAGACTTGGTTTTTGTCATTGGAGGAAATCAATTGCGATTATATGGATATTGCCCCTTTATAATTGCTACCAGTGAATTCTGTCATGTAAAATATCTCAACTTTGAAAACTGCATTGAATATCGCGAAATTAGAAGAGGGCTTGCTTATTATGCCAACTGTGAACAGAGACTAGGGAAATAGCGGTAAGCGAATAATAAATCAATAATCACCATTTTAATTCATATTGCGATATAACTGCTTGTTTCTTTGCTTGAATCTCTAGCATGTGGATTGGGCTTCAAATACTGCTGGAGAATTGCCGTGATCGGATTGCTTATCACTCATCTTTGTCAATTGCGCAGAGTAGGAATGAAATTTCGGGCACACATTTGCTCTTGCGGAACATTAACCCAGTGGTACAAGTTTATTGTGCGTTGCACTAAAAACATCCACCCGAACGATCTTCATTTCTGTAAACTCTTTATTCGCTTGATAGCTCCTACGTCTGATATTTAGCCCTAAACTTGTCTGGTGCCAATGGACCAACTGACCTTTCTATTTTCGTTTCCAAACGGCCAATGGACTACTATTTTAATCCTTCAAAGCACTTTGACATCCAAATGCAGAAAACGGAATTGCTTCAAGATCCGTCAATGGTGCAAATTCCACAAACAATCTTTGGCGAGCATGAGCAGCTCATTTGTTCTTAACATCTCTTAATCTTTGATGAACAGTTTGTTTCAAAAAAGTTTTTTTTTCACAAGCTCATGGTCCCGGAACTGAATTGCGGCACTACTTGCGACCAATCAAAAGTTTGTCCTACCAAAACCACAGTGCCAGACTTCTAATTTAGGGCGGCAGATTTATATAAAACAAGAAATTTTTTTACGTATACTGAAATAGAAAAAATGTCTTCTGAAGACGAAATTAGACTTGCTAAGCTAGGGTATAAACAAGGACTCAAACGTCAATTTTCTGCACTTGAAACTTTCGGGTTGGTGTTAACAAACTCTTCAGTTATTATTGGAGTTATTCCATTCTTTGGAACAGCCATGTTTTTGGGAGGTCCTGTTGCGTTCACATGGGGATGGCTAATTACCGGTGTATTTACCACATGTATTGGTTTAGCACTTGCTGAAATTTGTTCTACTTATCCAACTGCTGGTGGTTTGTATTATTATTCTGCTGCGCTGGCCGGTAAAAAATATGGTCCTGTTGCTTCTTGGTTTACTGCGTGGTTCAATGCACTGGGCCAAGTTGCTGGATGTAGTGGATCCGTTTACGCTGCTGCTCAGTTCTTCAACATATTCTTACTTCAAGTATTCCCGAAATCTGTCAATTTTATCCTGCTGCCAGACCAAAGTGCTCTAAATGCTAATGCAACTGTATTGACTTTTGGTATTATGATGTTGTTAGTTGGTGTCATTAATACATTTGGTGGATTGGCTTTGAAAATCTCTTCATACATGTCAACATTCATTCATATCGTCGGAGGGTTTGTAATCATTGCTACTGTTCTGGCCACAACTCCTACGAAGCAATCTAGCTCTTTTGTATTCACCGATTTTGAAGATTCTACTGGATGGACCTCTTCAATGGGTGCCGCTCCATTCTTTGTTGCTATGTTGGGCATCCTTCCTTCTGCTTGGTCCCAAATTGGTTACGACTCATCTGCGCACTTGTCTGAAGAAACCCACTCTGCCCACATTAACGGCCCAGCTGCTATCATGTATACTATTGGATGTAGTATTGCATTAGGATGGGGATTAATTCTTAGTTTAACTTACTGCATTCAAGATTTTACTGTTCAAGCAGGTACAGTGTGGGGACAAATGGCAGCTCAAATTTTCGTTGACAGTGCGGGTGTTGCTGGAGGTTCAGTTTTAATATTGATTGTTGCAATTGCAGGTTTCTTGTGTGGTATTGGTACAGTTGCAGCAAACTCTAGAATGTTATACGCTTTCGCTCGTGATGGAGGACTACCATTTTCTAGTGCATTGGTCGTTCTAGATAAGAAAACTGGTATGCCATTGAGATTAGTTTGGGTGTCCACACTTGTATCTTTCTTGCTATCAACCCCAGCTCTTTTCTCATCTGTTGTCCTCAGTGCAATTGGTGGTGTTTCCATCATTGGTTTCACAGTTTCCTACGCAATACCGATTTTTATTAGAATTACAATTGGAGCAGACACTTTTGTTCAAAGTGAATTCAACTTGGGACCATATAGTAAGATTATTGGATGGATTGGTGTATGGTGGACTGTTTTCATGTTTGTTATTTTCCAATTCCCTAATAATACTCTAGGTGCTTTCCCAGTGACTGTTCAGAACTTCAACTACGTTCCATTGGTCGTTGGTGCTTTAATCCTATTCGCTGGTGGTTGGTGGGTAGTCGATGCTAGAAAATGGTTTAGAGGACCACACAAAGAAGCTGGCCTTGAAGACTTTGAAACCAAAACTGAAGAAAAAGCCTAATTAATAAAAGCATCGACAGTCTATGCGTTTGTTTTTTGCACCTGCAAGGTGGCCCAGGAACTGAGAGAATGAACGTGGGTCAAAGCGCTGTAAACCGCTTGGAATAATTTATCGCAACATTGCTCAAAATACTAATTCTAAAGCTCAATACCGGATGGTGAAATTTTAGTCTCGCTATTGCTGTTGACATTATCATTCCAATTACAAGTAGCGGTATTGGGGCAGAATTTTCCTACGCATAATTGGTGCTGCGGAATACAAAGCTGCGTGACCCAAAGACCGGCACAGACTTCTGGGATAAAAGACACACTTGAACACTGATGCTTTAATGCTGCACCTATTCTCTTTTATTGCTCTCGCACAGGCACATAACATTCAAAATGTTGTTCATGTCATGATGGTAATTGTAGTTTAACTCCAGGAAAACCGGGCATTTGACACTGTTTTTGGGTATTTGACTCACACTACTGACATTGATAATTTAGTTGGTAAACAATTCTGCAACTATGTGAATGTGAACGACCCAAATTCTCTAAAAGTGTGCACCGCTCCTAACCAGGTTGATGTTACCAATTATGGTCCAGGTAATTATTGTTAATATAGACCATGGATACTTTGATGTTACCAATGAAATATATGGAAACAATGACCCAAACATTCCATTGCCTGCTGTTGCTCCAATGAATGGATTTGCGCAACAAGGTGCTTCTGGCTCTTATAAAGGAGCAGATGCAGCCCATTTACAGCAGGTAATGGCTGGATTTGACCCGAAAAATATCCCTGTTCACGCTACGTTAGCCTCTGAATTTACCATTTTTGACCGGTGGTTTGCAGCAGTCCCAGGTAATCTTGGCTGATATTAGGCCCCACAGAACCAAACCGAGCGTCAGTTCACTGCGCAACTTCTGGAGGCTGGTTTGACAACGACCAAAAGAAACTAATTGCTGGGAATCCCTGCCGATCTATTTTCCAGGATTTGAAAGATGCTGGAAAGACTTGGAAGAACTATTTCCAAGAAGTACCTTCAATGTTCTTCTTGAGAAATACTCGTCTGGATATGGTTACCCATTCTCGCCCTTATAGTGAATTCGTAAACGATGCTCAAGCTGGAAAACTACCAAACTACTCATTTTTAGAGCCTACATTTGGAACATTACCTGCCAACAAGAACAAGTACAATGGTAAATGTTGTTAACATAGACGGGCATGCTGGAGATGGAGGTGCATTTCATGATGCAGAATATTTTTTGAAGGAGTTGTATGAGACACTGCGAAACTCACCACAGTGGGGAACAACACTTTTGTTGATTACTTATGACGAGCATGGTGGGTTCTTTGACCATGTACCACCACCAAAAGCGCCAAACCCTGACGGCATAACAACTCCAGACCCAGATCATCCAGGAGTAGTTTATTCTTTTGACAGGCTAGGCGTTCGAGTCCCAGTAATTGCCATATCTCCTTTTGTCCCTAAGGGAAAGGTGGTACATGAACCTAACGGTCCACAACCAGATAGTCAATTTTCTCATGCTTCAGTTCCAGCCACTTTGAGATCTATCTTCAAACTATCTTCTCCACCTCTTACTGCCAGAGAAGCCTGGAGTGGGAATTTTGAAAGTATATTGCTGGATACACCAAGAAATGACTGCCCGTATGTAATGCCTGCTGTAAACATGAATGGGTTTTAATAAAGTAGATGATAAGCTCAGTTTAATTGATAGGTTTAATTTATGCTTTCTTTATTGTGGTATTCCTATGTATGAAATTATTTTGTGCATTCAAAGTTCATTTTCTATTTGTTTCTTGCCTAGATGCTCTATTATTAAAAGAGAATTACCCAGTAGCCGAATGTCCAACAACACTAGATCTAACATTAGCAGAGATTACCCTGCAATAGAGGCTTGCCCACCTGAAATAATACTACTTCTTTTACCGTCAGTAGTTTTGTGTGTGCTAATTCCAAACATTTCACAGAAATGGCCGTAAAATCGATAATCCAATCGTAATGTTAGTGCAGCGGAGGTTGGGAAACTACATGCAACCAAGAAAGTACAAATGAAATCATAATGAGGCTCTATCTGCGTACCAGTTAAATACTCATACAAAATCTGGGTGTTAATATCGAATACTTTTGTCAAATAAGGAG
Source organism: Boothiomyces sp. JEL0866 (assembly GCA_027604345.1). Taxonomy (NCBI): domain Eukaryota; kingdom Fungi; phylum Chytridiomycota; class Chytridiomycetes; order Rhizophydiales; family Terramycetaceae; genus Boothiomyces; species Boothiomyces sp. JEL0866. The sequence continues at coordinate 18,026 of JADIIZ010000026.1, forward strand.
TATACAGCACAACGAACGCCAAGCAAGTAACAACCGAGCTGATGATTATACTTTTTTCCTTTTTTTGTGATTTAATTCCACCACTAACCTGATTTACAACTTCTTTGAACTTTCTCCAAATACGATAGTAGCAAAATACGAGAATAAAAAGGGCTACGGAAACAACAACCAGTGTGTACCAAAACATGAATTGTACCATAAGATTATTTTTTGCCCAATATGCTATAACACAGTATACTTGGGAACTTTGTAGCCCAATTGAATCTGGTACCACTATTGGAGGCACTACTGCAAACAAGAATCCAAAAACGGTTATAAAAGCTAAAATCACAAGTACTTGTCGTGAGGAAAATACTCTAGAGTGTAATACTCCATAATATCTGTCAACCGCAATCATTGCAAAGGTCATCAAGTTTGCAATACAGATGAAATAGGCCAGTGCTTGGTATCCTTGACATCCAGAGAGTCCGAGAGCCCATTTTCTAGCATTGGCATCAACTGCATTATAAAATGCAAGAGTGACACATCCCAATATATTGGTAATACTGAGATAGATCGGATATAACATGTTTGAAGTGATTTTCTTGCCCATAATAACTACAAGCGGCATAAATGAAAGGGGAAATCCGCATACTCCGAGGATTAAAAGAATACTAGTGTATAATACCACGAGGTTGTCTGGCATTTAGTCAACTTTCTTATTCGTACACTTTGCATGACGTCGATTTCATATACTTGAATAATATGCCAAATAGAATCGGATTTTAAGTATTCTCACCAATATGCGATAATCAGATATTTAGTAGCATAGCGATCAGATGTGCGGAATTTGTTTAAACTCGAGGTATTTTATTAGTTCCAGTATTAGATTTGAGAGACTCTTTTTGTTATTGTCCTAATATTCCTAATTTAACTCTATAACTTACTGTTTCTCAAGTGGTGATGCTATGCTACTGGGTGTAACGCTAGATTTTCTAGATGATTTTGAATCATTATCAGCTGATTTCGATACTTCATAACCTAGAAACTCTCGAAGCAAATTGAAAAATCTGAAATCCAAAAACATCACCAATGTAGAAGTCATTGGTAAGCTGGTGAGCACTCCTGTCACAGCGACATAGTCAAACTTGTAATTAATTTGAGTTCCAGTAGAGAATTCATAAAGAATCTACAGTTAATTTCAAATACTTTGCAGTAGAATGGGGTCCAAAAGATAACAAACATGGTACATGTGATAATTGAACTTATAATCAAGCTCTTTTCTTTTTTTTGCGCTGACTTGTTTTTCTGAACTTGGGATACGATTTCCTTGTATTTCATCCATATTCGAAGATAACAGAACACAAGTACCAATGCTACCAAAGCAATCACAAACAAACTAATGACAAACATACATATAATTAGCCAGTTTTTGTTGTCCCAAAAAGTATAAATACATACAATGCCAGAACTTTGAACAACCGCAATGCTGGGATTAATCAATGGCGGAAGAGACAGCAACACGGAAATAATAAATATCCATGCAATAGATTTCAACGCTTGAGATCTATCCAAAGCCTTTTGATGGACTATCAAAAGGTACCTATCAACCGCTGTCATTCCCAAGGCCGACATATTTGATATGCATAGGATGTAAGCCAATGAAGCATACATAAAACAGCCAACTGGCCCAGTAGAAAAATAATGCGATTTTTGGTGAATAATTCCATATACTATTACATACACTGTAGCGCATGTTCCCGTTATACTGAGGTAGATAGCATAAAACATGTTGGGCTGTAATTTCTTCCCAAAAGATACAATCGCTGGAAGTCCTGAGAGAAGGAACGCTGCAACTGCCATAAAAAGCCATATTCCATTCAGTAGGCTGAATGTATCTTGGTCCATTAGTTATATCGCGAAATAATTTCCGAAGAATTTTTAGGAGTGTGATGACATCTTTGACAACTGAATCGTAAATCTTATCTATCGCACATGGTAGAATATCACTCTGTGGTAGAACTGTCCATCTGTATTGACAGAAATTAGCAATGACAGCCATGTAAATTAATCCGTGAGGAATGTATTATGTTAATTGTTTACAAGAAAATTAAACTATGGCAAATAATTGATCTTGCTTCAACCTTTATGTTTGAGGATTAAGCTAGCTTTCGACGTGCTGCTAGCTGATGGCAGCGATAAATCCATTACTAATAACCTACAGCTTGTTAAAGCAAATGAATTTAACTGGTAATTCTTTGTTAAATAGGCTAATGGTAAATATACAAGCCAGCACTATTGATGAATCGTCGGAAATTAATTTAGAGTATCTGACGTCATTTACATTAACCTATTTGAAATCAATTTTTCTAATAGAATTAAAATAATTTGGATATTGAACTGCCCTTGCTGTAAAAGGAAATCATTTACAAACCACACGGATTTCAATATGGTCATGGTCAAAAATCACATACAAGATCAGGTTTATTGAAGTTGGTGTGTGCTAGTGAATATAGACTGAATTTTGCTCAAAAGTACGACTAAAATTCAAAAACGGATTCCAAGTAGACATTGAGTTTGAATATCTGTAAAGTAGGTTTAGTAGCCTCCATACTATTAATATCTAATCGTTGCAATTGGAAAGAGGGAAAACATAACTTGGTATTTTTTCACTGCTTTCATCGTTAGAAACTTCAGACTTTGGATTGGCAACCCAAAATATTCGCGAAAGAGGATATTAAATCTGAAATCGAGCGAGATTACAAGTATGGAACACATTGGGTGGCTAGTAAGTACTCCTGTAGACGAAATAAAATCAAAAACATATCCAACTTGAGTTCCAGTAGAGTATTCGTACAAAATCTATTTTTAAGCATGATATACTTTGCAAAAGATGGCATCCAGAATAACAGAAACATTGCCACCATCAAGATTGAACACACAATTATACTTTTTTCCTTTTTTTTGTAATTTTCTAGTGTTATTATGTACGTTGGAAATTACAGAGCTGTATTTTACACATATCCTAAAATAGCAAAATCCAAGTATAAGCGGCACAACTGCTAAAATGGTCAAACTGAAGTAAAACATGAATGAGATCATCGAGTTGTTTGAATCCCAGAATTTGAAAATACATTCGATACCAGAGCTCTGAATTGCGGCGATATCTGGATGGGTAATTGAAGGTAAGCAGAATATAACGGATATGACGAATATCAACACTAGTGCAATCGAAACATGATAGTAATCTAAATTCCTTTGATGGACTACCAGTAAATATCTGTCCATTGCAATCATTGTAAAGGACAACACGCTTGACAGGCACAAAAAATATGCAATTACAACATAGATCAAACATCCAATAGGCCCAGTTGCAAAATAGTTGCTCACTTCATCTATGATTCCAAATACACTGACATATATAGAGGCACATACTCCGCATATGCTGATATATATTGAATACATCATATTCGCATCTAACCGTTTCCTGAATGTTACCAACGCGGGCAGCATGGTGATACATATTGAAATAATCGAGAGGGCCAGAAATATCGAATTGAGTATATGAAAGTTGCTTTTGACCATTTTTCTAAGTTGGATGACCTCATCCACAATCAGCAATATCGGTCATATTCACAAAAGATCATCTTTTCGTCAAATATCAACTGTGGTTTGCTTGCAATTTGATATGATGATCTAGAGAGAACTGGGTGCTATGCTGTTCATGTACAGCCATCTCCGAAAGTCGACCGATGAGGATTTTTGCCGAATTTTTCCCTAGTGTATGTTTTCGGTGAAATCCCCTTCCCCCCGAAACTGATACCAGCTTAAAAGCCTCAGAAATCCGTGAAAGCCACAAAGTTTTACTTTTTGTAATGACAGTAGATTCTCACTTTTTGCATCGCCTTGTATATGGAAACCATACCAAGTTACTACAGAAAGAACTGTCTAATTCTACTTTGGCTAATCCTCACCCCTTGTTGAATGATATTTTTCGAGGTCAAACTCCACTTACTCTGGCAATATCCTTGGGTAGAAAGGAATGTATTGCAATATTGCTGGATAACGGAGCTTCAACATTTACTAGGAATGCAGGAGGATGGACTGCCTATCAAGAAGCAATTTCGTATGGTGATCGAGACATTTTGAAGCAATTGTATTTAAGGTACAACCAAGAGCAGGATATCTGGACTAAGGAAAAGATTGAAAAAGTATTGGATTCGCTGCTCGAGGTAAGCAAAGTTGACCAAAGGAGAAAACTGATATATCATTCGAGTTGGAATTTTCGTTCAAATCAATAATTCCATTTGTGTCCAGGCTCTGCCCTTCTGATACTCTCAAAGTAGTTGCCCATTAATATCAGATATACAAGCAAGGGCCAGAAGTTCGAATTGACTTTTCGCTTGTCGGCTATGCGCAGTTTAAATCCATCAGGCAAAATATTTCCATCCTGGTGAAGGCCGGTGACGGTAAATTCCAACTAACTATAGATAGAAAGGTCTGCTTTATCAATCATGACTTGAAAACGGTCTATCAGCTCTATCCCGAAGTTGAAAATGCTATTAAGCTTTCAGAGGAAGATTTGGAAAAGCAAATTTCGTACGCATTGAATTCCGCTAATGTATTTGATATTGACAGTAGAGAGGAGCAAATGATATAGATTGGAAATCGATTTCGATCACTCCTGTTCACTCTTATTTTTCAAAGAAGCAAACTGCTGAAAGAATAGATGGATGGCCAACAACTGTATGGAATTTGAACTCTGTAGATATCAACTATTTGGTAAGAAAAGAGCATTTGCATATCAGACCTTTCCCACAACCACTGGATACTAAATCTGTTAAAGAATTTGCAATCAAACAAAAGCAGCTCCGTTTAAAAACTGATGAAAGAGTAACAGTGACAGATGAAGAAATATCTGAAGCAAAGATTGCTCTCAAATACTTTTTTAGAATGACCCTAGATCCACCGGAACAGCCAACAATGACCATTGACGAGTATTTTTCAAAAGATGAAGCAATTCATTTAGGAAGACCATTGGAAATATCTAGTGAAAAACCATCGATATCATCTGTATCTGGAAAATTGTTCCTGAATGAATCGAGTCTCATGTTGAATGGGGAAAAATCGCCAATGCCAATTAGACTTTTAAAATCATTATTAGAGGTAATTGGGTTTGGGAATGAGCAAATGGGAAAACTTTCAGATATTATTGATCAGGCTATTCCTGATGGTTTCCCAATGCGCATTGAATTACCAATTCTTTGGCTTCCTCTATCTGCCTGTTTCCAATTTCAAAAGTTTGAAAACGAACCGATTTTGCAAAAAGGTTGGTTTAAACTTCCAACCACCAAAGATGGCTACCAAATAACAGCTTTGCCTCATGCGAAATTTGTTTTAGGTGACTGATAAATAAACAATTGTTTACTGAAATGAAAATTGTTCTTTTAGTATCCTTAGCCAGCTGTGTTATCACGGTTGATCAACAGCAAGTCTGTGAATCACAAGGATTGAAAGTAATGGAAACTGTCACTGGTGACTATGTTTGCAGAAACAAAACAAAACAGGAAATTCACGATGAATACTGCCAATCCCTTGGTAACCATTGTTAATTTAGGGCTTGTTGGAATTCAATTTTACGATGTTTGCTTTACACCTGCTCAAAAAGCTGTTTACGATGCTTGCTCGTTACAATCGTTCAATAAGCCAAAATGTATCACTGAAGCTTTAAATAGCGATGAATAAACTGTTTATTGCAGTTCTTGTTCAATTAAGAGTTCTTCTTCTGAATCAGCTTCTGAATGTCTGGTATCCACTATATCTTGCGCAGTTGGTTGCATTAGCGCAACACCCCCAAGGATATTGAAGGCCGCTACAACCAGCAGAAAAGTATTGGGTTTGAAATCTACAGTTGCAGACCAGATCAGCGGGTAAATTACATTAAATCCAAGCTTTAGTATCTGATCCACTGCTGAGACGGATGCAAACAGCATCCCTTGGGAAACAGGAGATGCTGAACCACTAAGTAATGAACGCAATGTGGGATTTGCAAGAACCCCAAATGAATCAAGAATGGAAATCACGTACAGCACCCAGCCTTGTTTCGCGATAGATATTAACAGAGCAGACGATGCAGCAGAAAACAGTGCAAGTCGAACCAAGTCCAATTCGAATTGATACTTTCCTTTTGGTTTCGCCATTTTTTTCGCAAAGAGCTTTGTCAGCAAGGGATAAATGAACATCAAGTTTCCAACCCGCAATAGCGAACCAGCAAGGGCGTACATTCCTTCATCTTGAGAATCCCATCCGAAAACATACGAATTGTAAAAAAACATCATCTTTTTCCCGTCAAATGAAATTGCAGTAGCACATATTCCACATAGCAAATAAACAAAAGTAGGTGACATGACTTGCTTTACTACGTTCACCATTTTCGTTATACTTTGTGCAACAGTTAAGCTGGCAGTTTTGACTTTGGTAAAATCCAGGGATTCTGGCAATAAAAGGGCAAATGAAATTAGCGCACTAGTTGTACCAAAGAAGGATATAACAAATACCGTTTGTGGATCTAAATTCCGATTGAGAATACCACCCACCATCGGGCCAAACCCAAAACTGAACAATATGACACCTTCTGCAACTACAAAATATTTCGATCTGTCAATGGAATCTGTTGTGTCTGCTAGATACGCAAAAGTGTTGTTGATCAAGATAAAGTATGAACCCAATAATCCTTCAATCAAATATCCAAGCACAACTACCCACAGGCCGAAATTGAAATATGAAACTGCAATGTACCCCAATATTACTGCAAGCTCGTTAAGAACAGATAGCAAGAGCATTGGTTTCCTGCCATATTTATCTGAAAGAATTCCAAGCCATGGAACAGTGATTAACCCTGGAATTCCAGAACAAATTTGAAATATGGAATTCCACTGCGATGCAAGTGCTTGATATTCTGGATTTTTTCTACATTCCTCCCAATCAGGATTTGAATGTGGTTGTGCGAAAATACTGCTGTAGACCGATGTTGATTTGGTAGAGCACAGGTACATTATTAACCATTGATTGGTAATTCCAAAGACAACTGTCAGAAAGAAGATTGTAATAAGCACTACTGTGAAAATAAAGTACGTGGAATGTATATATAGTACGGCTTTGCTTTTCTAGTTTGCACGACTAGTTCTTCGTCCATTGGAAAATTAAAGTGGAACAATAGGAGCTACAGCCGACACCCGACTGACACACTAGCGGCTTATCAATTAAATTCGAATTCATAAAACCAGTTATATTTTAAAATCTACAAAGAATCTTCAACTATTGGAACTTGTTCCTCAGTAACAATTTTTCCTTTTACGATACCATTTACAGTAGGGACTAGCATAAGCAAAAATGCCATCATCAATATGCCAGAGTCCAATAAAAGGAATGCGTTTGCGTTTGTTTCTACTGTGGCAGCCCAAATTGATTGGTATACTACGCTGAAAATCAAATTTAAAATCTTTTCTATGGTAGAAATCCCAGAAAATAATTGGGCTTGACTTTCAGATGGAATGGCGTTGGATAAGAGAGATCTAAGTGTGGGAATAGCAATTGTTGCAAACCCTTGAATTGGAATAACAGAATATAGCATCCATCCCTGATCTGCAAAGGCAATGATCAAAGTCGCCAATGAAAAAAGCACTAGAGAAGATCGAACAATGGTTAGCTCAAAGAAAGCCATCCCTTTTGGTTCAGAGATAAACTTGGCAAACATTTTCGTTAACAGCGGATAAACAAGCAGCATGTTTAGCATCCTACAAATCGAAGATGCCAAAAGATACTGACCTTCATCTTGAGCATCCCATCCAAAAGTAAATGAAACATAGTTGAAGAACTTTGATTGTCCCTCTTGGGCAATAGTCATGCAACAAATAGCTAGCAATATGAAGCAAAATGTTGTAGACATTGCGTTAGAAAAGACGCCAACTATCTTTTGCATATTCTTCTTCAAAGAAGTAGAGTCGTCAGAGTAGCTTTGGTTGACAGTCATGTCTTTAGATTCTGGCAAGAGGATTGCAGTAAAAGTAGTAATTATTGTTGTAAGTATCCACGAGATCAAAAATACATCACTAGGACCGTTTGGTAAATTCTAGGTTAGTCTCCTAATTACTCTTGCCAAAGCGCCGCCGATAATAGGGCCAAAAGCAAATCCAGCAAAGAAAACTGATTCCCCAACAACAAATGTAGTGGATCTTTCACTCGCTTCTGTAGTGTCTGCAAAGTAAGCCAAAGTATTGTTGATCAGCACTGTAAATGAACCCATCAAACCAGCAATAATAGCAGTCGCCAAAATAAGCCATAGCCCAACACCAAAGTATGATATTGCAACTATTCCACCTAGCGATATGATTGCGGTTGACATTGAAAGGATAATCATTGGCTTGCGACCAAATCTGTCTGACAGTATACCATAAATTGGAACAGATATCAAAGCAGGTATCCCGCCGCAAATCCCCATTGCCATTGTCCATCTTCCTGCAATTACTTGAGCATTTGCATTATGACTACATGTTTCCCAGTCTGGAATAGAAAGAATTTCGTTGGCAAAGAAGCCAGGCAAGTATTGCGAGTTTAATACATTTGGATCGTCAAACCTAGCGCATATATATAGTAATAGCCATTGTCCTATAACTCCAACTGTCATTGAGAGCACCAACAAGTTGAGGAACACAGGGATGCATATCAAATATGGTGAAGGCTTTTTTCTAGCATTATTTTGAAGTAGAGGCTGGGATTCAGTATCCATTAATTAACATAAAGTTTAGTCAGTATTTATTAAGTTGGCCAATTGCCACAAATGACCACAAGGCCAGGACCGGAAATTCATCGGGAATGAAAATTCGAGAGTATTGAACGAAAAAAGATGGGATAAATAAAGCAGCGATATTAGAGTAATATCCGCTAAATATGTGATCAATTCCACCTGCTTTTTTTGATGTTTCCGTGAAATGGTGGTTATCTAATTTATCAGTCGGGCCCGACTTTTTCGTGCACCTTGCTTTTCATGCACCAAACTTAATCAGCGTATTCCCACGCACCTAACCAAGTGAGAGAGTGTGTGGAAAACCTGGTTTGCCATTTGCTTGGATTGCTACCATCGTTTATTGTCTAGATCTATGGCGGCGAAGGAGGTTTGAGTTGGTTAGCCAGCACAGTAAATTCAATTTCGGTTGTAACTCTAAGATACAAATTCAAATATATTAATACGTAAAAATTAAAAGCTCAGTTTCGTATAGATCAGCATAGGGCTTGAGCGTTTCAGACACTTTCTGCGTGAACCTAAAAGTTCCATGCACAATACAAACTTCGTTGCGGTAGCGCAGTAATTTGGATGAATAGAATTGAGGATCATCCCAATTTGTGCAAGTTGGATAAATAATTTGGAATCTTTCTGGATAAGCTTCCGAAGCTCCTTGCAAAACTTTTCCCATCCCTTTAATAGATTGTGCCATGAAAATAATGTATCTGCGATCACTTTGAAGAGGCGCGCAGTACAGTTTAAACTCCCCTTGAGTTTTCTTGCTCAAATTAAGACCAACAACCCTTCATATTAAGCAAAATTTACCATCCATTATGACCATGTCTATTGATTTGGATTCTATCTCCACTGTGAACATCAATTTCATGTGTATCGGGCTCCGCATAGTGTGAATAAATCGCCTAGGTTTAAATATTCATTTACAGTAATGGGAACCCCTATTTTTGTATAAATATGATTCTCAAAGTAATGCTTGACTTCAGCATTTCGTTTCTTGGCCATTTTCAAAGGATCAGCACTTCCAATATTGAAACTCTTACTTCTTTTAGTTGCATTTTCCTTCAACTCTAACTCGCGAGCTGTGATGGCAGTTTTTCGACGAAGTAAATCTGATTTTCCATTTTTCTTTGAGTGAAGCCGAGGAAGCGACGTATACTTTTTGTCGACTACAAACAATTTGGCTTCTTGCCCAGTCGATTCGACAATTTCTGTAGCAGGGTCCTCCGTAATAGTTTCGCAGAGTAAACTTCTTGGTCTGTTCACAAAGGTACGTTCCCTTTCTGGGAAATGGTCTTCAGAGTTGGAGTTTTGCATTTCGCGGGATAGCGCCTTCAATTTCGCGTTGACAGCATCGTTTGATTGCGTATTTAAAGAAGTTGAGTCAGAAAGCGATAATGATATATCGGTAGAACAATTTTCTTGAATCGTATCGCTCTTGGCGTCAATGCTCAACTTGTTTGTGAAGTGGACAAGTGGGGTCTCGTCGTCGTCACTAACGGTGTCGAAACAGTCTTTGATTGCAAGTGCTGGATTTTCAACAAAGGTCGTAAGGTCATCACTTAAACCGACGATCAAATTCTTTCGATCTCCAAGCTCTAATATAGTCTTTTTGCGTTCAAATGAAAAATAATCCTTCACGACTTCTTCCAAGATAGTAGCATCTTCTTCTTGGGTTGTAACGTAATATATTTTCAGGTCTTCATCTTGTTTCCCATTCATTTTGTCGGATGTAATTTCGATTATATTATTTAGTACATCTCGAGAAATTTCTTGGTGAACTGGGGCAGCGGTTAGTATTTCAGGGACAATGGAATCAATATCATCTGTTTCTGTTTCGTCATAAATACTCGTTGCGTCACTACTATCTGCAGTACTAGAGGTTGTAGATTCGTCAACATGCTTTGCAGGCGTTTCTGGACTCCTTAACGGTTTAACGTCCAATACTTCGTTAGATCTAATAGAAAATTCCTTGATCTGTGAATCTACCGATAGTTTGATAGGTGCACTAGGAATATCTACTGGATCCTTCGAAAGAACTTCAATCTTGTCAGGCAAAAATGGCTCGTCCTCGCTGGGATCAGATTTGACATCTGAAGCCTTTGGTTTGCTATCGGTAATTGACCTAACAAGAGCTGCAATTTCCACAATATTCTGTTGTTGATGCTCTTGTCTTCCAAGTTTTGGTGATTTGCTTCCACTTTTAGCAGTGAAATGCCTGTATACCAAAAATCCAATTATAACTACCAAAAGTAATAATCCAAGAATCCAACCCAGAATTGCAGCAACAGGAGCAGTTGAGGAATCGTTGTTTGAGGTTGTTGGCGTGGTTGTCGCCGGTGCTGGTGACAGAGTAGTACTAGCGCAATTCTGTGAACAAGCCCAACTATTTTGTACTCTGACACAACATGAATTCTGCTCATTTAAAGAAGAAATTGATGTTTTGAACTGAATTCCGGGATTGTTTTTGAAATTGAATTGCACCAAGTTATTTGACAGGAACCCATCAAAGGATGAAAAACTGTTACTTTGAAAGTCACTAATATTAGCTTGAGATACATTTGTTTAAGTGATGAAGAAGCTGGAATTTGAGGAAATTCTCCACTTAGAAAATTAAAGGACATGTTCAAAGATTGTAGGTTGCTGAATTTGAATATATCGGTCGTCACTGTTCCATAGTAGTTCTGATTGGATAAATCACTAATATTAGAAAAGCAAGTACAGAGCCAAAATTGTAAATTGGTCGTTACTGCAAGTAACTCCAGGACTAGTGCAACACCATAACTGTTGCTTAATAGGTGCAGTTGGAGAAGGAGCACTCGTAGTTGGTGCTACGGTAACAGGGTTTGGTTGTAGCGATGTAACAATTGGGACATTAGAATTCAGTAGGGTTTGAGCGGGTGCTACTGTAGTTCCACCAATCGGATTACCTCCAAAAAACTGCCTTTTACTTGATTTTTTATAGAAAGAGTATTGTCCGTACAGGATATCACAGTCGTTTGACATTCTGCGGATTTTTTCTAGAGTTCAAAGTGTGCAATTCCTTATTTTTTATCCCCAAAAAGGAAGGTGGCAAAGGGTATGGGGTTGATCTACCATAGTGAGACTCGCAAAGGCTCCATATTAATGGCAAATCAAAACTGCTCTCACAAAACCGCATTACAGTAGGTGTTTATTTATCGATCATCTCCGACTGCCATAATTATATCCTTTGATGGATAAGCATTAAAAATGCATGGACGCACAGTTTAATGACGCACAGTTTAATGGTGCCTTCAAGGATATTAAAAATATGGTGATCGGCATATGCTAGTATAAGTTGCGACTGAAAAAAGTATCCCGCTAACGAAAAGGCATGTATACTCGATATTTGTCATTGCGAACCATGAAACTGACCAAATATCGGTTGATGAATTCTGTAGCCAAGAAATTTACAAGGTTACCATTTATACATTCAGCTTCTAAATTCCGCTCGGATCTACAAATCAATAGTAAAGAGTAGATTAAACATCTGATGCTACAAAAATGTTATTTATTCAGACGATAATTTTTGCAAATATGTTTTAAATATTCTGGAAATCGGAACCCCCATCTTCAAAGCAGAAGCTACATGTTGACTAGCGATATCCGCAGATAGTAGAGGATTATTGATGATATTGATTTTCAAGTGAATTGGCGCATCACGATAAATTTGCAGGACTTCATTCGGAGTTCCATCTCTAGAAGCCGCTGCAATTAAAGACTTGTTTTTGATTTTAGCAAATACAGGAGCAAAGTAGCTGTGCTTGTGAGTTAATTTCCTAGTCCTGGTTTCTAGTCTTCCAGCTGCTTTTTGTAAATTTGCACCACGAAAATCCAACACATTCTCAATTACTTTAGGGTGCTGATTTAATGGATGCTCTTCAGTCTGTAGTAAAGTCACATTAACCCAAATTCCGCTGGTTGATGATCTGATTTGTGGGATTGCAACAAATGAATGCTGGAAAATATGGCGAATGTATGATTGCAGCCATGGGTGAGATACGTTTGACGGCCAGTTGATTAAACCTCTCAGTCTAAGCGAAAATGGATTTGTTCGTCTTCCCATTTGATGTAAAAAAAAGCAATTCTAAAAAAATTTATATTGGGATTTAAAAGACGCTCATTGATTGCATCTTCATTGGGGTGCCTCCAATTGTGCTTTGGACGAAATCACTGGTGTTCTCGCTCTTTGACGATTCAATTACAGTTTTCAACATGACACCATAGTTCAAATTAGCTCTTGCTCTGAGAGCGACAACAGTAACGGTAGTGATTCCGTCAAACAAGAATGGATATCCATTCATGACAAGCAACTTTAGTCCAAAATCGCAAACCATAAAGAACCAGACAGTTCCGTAAGTAGCAAACATGTCAGTGCTCTTTCTTGCTGCCTTGCTGTTTTGATGCCCAGTAATTCTAGTCACAGTTTTCAAGAGCAAAATGTCGGTAAAGGTAGCAAAGAGTTCTGTGCAAAAGATCAACACCATAAAGATCATTTTTGACACCTGGGTGTTCCACGGAGACACTGTCAAAGGCACTTTTTTGTCGTAGGTGTCCAAAAAGGCTAGGTAGATTGGAATTAGAGCAACCCAAGGTAGCAAGTAGAGAGGTGCGCAGCATCTTTGAACTGTTTTCATATTGAGCTTTGAAAAGACTGGGAATGAATTTACAAGACGGATGACTGTGTTGTGGTTAATGATAACCAGCCCATATTGCCCACACAAGAAGAGAATAAACACAGAGATATTTGTAACCATGAATGACATTTTAGTTTGGTTGAACCCATAGAATGTTGCACCTGCGAATCCACCAATCAAGCAAATAAAAGTTACCAACTTTTGTCTTCCTTTATCGTTGAAAATGTCAAACGATATGCCATGCTCATACAAAGCAGTGCAAGTAAGAGTAAGCACGATGCCGGAAACCAAGGCACCGCCTTCTAATGGGATAACATTTGCAACCGGTAAGCCAGACATTTTTAATAGTTGTGGATAATAGTCGTCCGATTTATTACAAGGTGGCAATCAAGTACCCAAGAGTTTGGCGCCTCAGGCAACCTCCAGTGCCTCTTTCTCATATGCATACTCCACTGCACAAAGTAAAGCCCAAGTTGGAATTTCAGTTTCGCTGCATACACTCAGAAGGAAAAATTCGAATTTGTGCGCTTATTAAAAACCACTCTTGAATGAATTCACAAACAATATTGTTGTTTCGTAACGTTACTAAAAAGTGCTGTCCTATTGGCTCAGAGTTGTTTCAGAATATAGTCTGCGGTCTACCGCAAAGCGTACAAGCAATTTATTAGATTCTCAAAATATCGAGGCAGAAGTTTCTTTCGCATTGTTTGTTCTTGCGCCATTAGTGTGAGTGTTTGAAATATCGTATGAACTACCTTCCAGCACTCTTCGCAAAAGTACACCATAGTACAAATTCGTTCTAGCTCGTAATACCACAACGCATATTGTTATTATAGCGTCAAATAAGAATGGATAGCCTTGCGTAATTAGTATCTTTACTGTAAAGTCAGCAATCATAAAAAACCAAATTACCGCGTATGAAACATGCAGATCAGTTTTGTGATCATGCCCAACATTTCGAACTTGATTTGCTGAATCTTGAACCTTGTTTAACAGCATAATATCAGTGACTGTTGCTAATATCTCTGTAACGAATATTAGGATGAGAAATAGTTCCTTTGACACTACTGTGTTCCATGTCGAAGTGGTTAGGGGAACTTGGAGAGAATATGTCTCGTGTATAGCGAAATAGATTGGGATGAGAGATACCCATGGTAGAACGTACAAAAACCCGCAGATTCTTTGTATTCTACCCAGTTCAAAATTTAATGCAACCGCCAATCGAATAATGGAGTTGTGATTGATGATAACCATCCCATACTGCCCTGTAAGAAACAGAATAAACACAGATATGTTTGTAACTATCCAGCTGAGTTTAGTTTGATTTGATCCATAGAAAACCAGGCCTGCTACTCCTCCAATGAATGAAATTAGCATCACAAGCTTTTGGCGGGATCGGTCATTGAAGATATCAACAGAAATTCCGTATTCGTATAACGCCAAGGATGTAAGAGTGAGTACAATACCGGACACTACCGATCCACCTTCAAAGGGAATTGCTCTTTCAATTGGAAATGCTGACATAGATTTGGTCTCTAGTTGTAACCAATTTATAGTATTTGTTGATTGTTCCTCCAATCCACGGAGTAGAAATCCTACGACAATAACAAAGACAACATTTCTATCAAGTTTTGGCTCGCTATGTCAACACTAATGATTCTTCCTTTTAATCCACAGGGGTAAAGCTGCTAAAGCATTTTTGGACAAGTCGCTGGACAAGTTGTTGAAAGTCAAATAGGGCACAATGGGGGTTCATAGCAAACTACAAGTATCCGATTCACACTAAACTTGGTGTTTACCGAAATTGAACCAGTTTGCCATGTGCAGCACCAAAAGTAAAGGAAAACCCCCAGGTCGAGTTTCTGGCTTTGAGCAAAAGAAAGTACAAGATCTTTCAAAATTCTTTATTACCAACGTTAAACTGTTCAGTAGAAGAGTAAGTTTTGAACTCTGATACGCGGGATTTGCTAGAGGTACCATTTCGTGATTTGTTTTCAGATTGAATACTAAACTTTTTGCGCTTCATGATGATATTAACAGCATTAGCCAGGAACAAAGCTACTGGAAGGTTCAAGTAGAAAATGTTGTACATGGAAACATGATCCGAGCTGACCAATGCAAAGATTGACACGTATATAATTTCAGAGACCATATAGACAATAAATGTATATACTTCAAAGTCGATTAAAGACTTCATCATTTCAATGACCGCTTCATTCTTGGCAGTTTGGAATATATACATTGCTAGATGAATTAGTAATCCGAGTTCGAAAATTACAGACACTAAATGTTCTTGATACACCATAGATCTAGAAAATACTGTTTTGCAAGGACCTAGCCCATTATCCACATTGTAAACTACGGCGCCAGAAACATAGACTGCGTTGTACACATAGGACAAGAGCCTTACAAATGCCAAAAAGTATATCGAGTAAAACTTTTTGGTTTTATCCGCAGATGACACAATCGCAGTGATCTTTAATATTTGCAGTATGTCAAAAACAAAGAACCCAATGTACCTTACTGAATAAGTAACAACTCTGTCAACTGTGCATTCAAACGAAGAATTTTCTGTAACATAGTATAATAAGGAGCCTCCAAATCCAAACAACATGCAAGCTGTTGAAATAATGGCGTAGTTGGAGAACCTTGCTGGTAGTCTTTGATACAAGAACGCAATCGTGATTAGTGTGCCAAATTCAAAGATTACCGAGGCTATATACAAATATAAAGTTGCAACCCAGAATCCATTTTTTTCATAGTCTAACGGACCTTCGTAGAGCATTTGTCAAATATGGAATTTTGTCCTTTTTTAAAGTTATGTTTGAGGCGTTTTGTTGCATTGGGCACAAAGCCTCTGCCTGGTGTTGCAACGTGAGTATTACACAACGAACTAGAGACGTCCCAGAAAGAGCCAAGCAATCTACAGTATTAGGTTTATTAATTATTACACTATGCAAAATCTCCAATAGATTCAAAGGTTAGTCTAGGAGATGTGATGAAATTGTGTTTCAACAATCTCCCTTAAGAAAAACGTTTTTAGGGCTCCACTACCATTATGATATTAAAACCACTGCAATTGAATGTCACTTATTGGTGCTGATTGATGCCTTTTGTAGAATGGCGATATTTTCTTGTCGATGATTTCAACATCTGAGAGCAAATTGTCAATAAGAATTTGCCTACTTGGTGTATCTTGGTGGCTTTCTTTAATACTCTTGAGCCACTCATCCACGTACAGGGATTTGGCCAGTAAACTGCGGTACCAGGGATGATACAGTGCTGATAGAGGGATGATGTCATTCAATTCAGTCAAAGGATCCACTTTGATAAACTCTTTACCAGCGCACCATACTGTGAAGCAGAGCCTTGGTGTTCTGGCCGGTAACACTCTATGTAAGCAAAATGCAGACGAAAATAATACCATTCGATCCATTTTTGGTTCTACAGTGACTTTTTCATATGGGAATGGATATAAAACTAATTCTCCTCCATCAGTTTCATTCAAATATATGATTGCAGTGATTTTTCTTTTATCTTGAGTATAATCGGTATCAAGATGGATTGGAAAGCAAGCGCCTTGACCGAAATTCACTTGCGCCTTGATTTGAAGCTTATCTATATCCAAATGCAATCCATTATTCAATATCCTCATGAAATCCTGATCGTTTCCTAATTGATCCATTGATTTCAGTGATTGCTTCACCAAACTACTGGTGAAGTCAAATTCCCCTATATTTGGTTTTGGTACTAGAACCTTTTCATTCTTGTTGAGTAATATTGTATTGTTTTGAGTGAGCAGATTTGGGCTGGATTGAACTGCATTCAACATTTCGTTTCTTAAGTATTCCGCTGTTTTGCTCCCCAGCACATTATCAATAATCGTGTAACCTTTTGATTTTAACTGGGATAGTGCGGCATTTGGAATATTCCAAGTAAAAATTGTCATTTTTCAGATCTGGGAGAAAGTTGTAAACTGCAGCCAAGCCACTCGTAGAGCAATAACGATCTAATGTTTGGGCATCAGGCTATTCATCTTTTCATGCCAGTGAAATATTGCATGGGTACTCTGCCCAGAAAGGATATTTGTACCCTAGACAGAATATGCTTTGGCCAAACTTATATCTCCTGGCAACACAAGGTTAACTGCCAAAATAAACGTGAGAAGAAATGAAATAACGACCAATTTATTCAAACCCAAGCTCTTGCCTTCGCCTTAATTCACAAGAACAAATCTTTTTGCGCTCTTTACAATCTTGGCAGCAGTATAAATTATCAGTACCGCAATCAACACAGCAAGTAATCAAAAGATGGCAATTTTCCCCAATGCATTTCTTGTAATTACCGCAACTATTTCCGCAAATTTGGCAATTGGAGATTAATGTTTTTGAGTCTCCTAAAGATTGCCTTGCATCAAATACGTAATTCACGCCTTGAAATAGACTTTCGGTATTCGTCTTTGCAGCCCATTCAAGGTAATTGTGAATACCTCCCTCAAGCATTACAACAGGTGAACCTGTTTCAGCCTGGATATATCTACTAGCTTTTTCGCATCTAATTCCTCCAGTGCAGTAAGTTAGAATCTTCTTGTTATTGTAATCAGACTTTGTATTTTTTATATATTGAGGCAATGATGAGAATTTTCTAATCGCAGGTGCTACTGCGTTCTTGAATATACCAATTTTTGACTCATAATAATTTCTAGTATCTAAAATAACACAGTCATCGCCAGCGTTCAATAGCTCTTGGTGGTATTCTGCAGGCGGAAGTGATGTGATATTACCCAACTCTACAATTTTAGGGTTCAGAATGTAGTCTATTACTTTTTCCGAAGTACAAGGGATATTCGCCAGTTTATCTGCAGAGACTCCCAATGGACATATTTCAGCTACAATTTTAACAGATAACCCATCAAATACTAGATAAGCTATAATTTACCATGAACACATCCTTTTGAAGGCTTGAAAAACTTTACAATGAATTCATCCAATTTGTCGCCAATCTTTTCGATCCCTGGCATTATTTCCGGATTCAAGAAATATTTAATCCATTCGTCACACGATTCTGTCGTACCAGCAACAGTGATATTATAACCTTCACTTCCTACACGAATTTTCCCAGAGAGATGTAATTTTGTTCCAAGCGATTCCAATTCCTTTGCCAGAGTGGGATTAGTTTGAGTGTAATTATAGTACAGTAGCACTGTCCCACTGTTGTTACAATCGCAATTTAATGAAATTGGATCTGATTTCCCTTTGGCGCATCTCCTTTTAAAATAGTTTTCGACAGGCTCGTCTGATTTTGAATCCAATTCTTCAACTTTTTCATGAATAACATCGGAATGGACAATGTTCAAATGTTTCTTCATTGCTTCTAGTGAGGATGGCTGTTCATTGCACTCGGAGCATTTGAACCCTATATCCGTTTGCATAGAGTAAGCCAATTTCGAAATTATGAATCTGGTGTTGTTGCTCTTCTTTCTCTCCTGTATTCTTACTTGAGGGTCTCTGGGTGGGGTTTGCATTTGAGAAGGCATTTGAAAAAAAAAGAAATATGACAATGCTTGACTCATGGTAGGTCCGCAAATATAGTACTTTTGAAACATTTATTAAATGGGCTTTGCAATTACTTTACGCATCTTTTTCTTTAGTTGGCCAGCGGTCAATTGGTACTTGTTCAACTTGATATCTTTAGCCATGGCTTCATAATTATCACCATGTTTCCTGAGTAGCTGCTCGAATACATAGGCCTCTTGCTCGGATTGATGGCGGATAACTGGAGCAGTAAGTTTTGATTCTTCTTCCAATTGTTCAATAATTTTAGTTTGTTTGGATTCGTTTGCCTGCGGGGCTTTTAAATTAACTTTCTGCCCAATTAGAGTGGCCCTGGAATCTGTTTTAATATGTCCTTCGATTGGAGCAAATATTCCATTCTCTTCTTCCTTGCTTGGTGCCGGATTTGGTTTTGCTGGCATATCATCCAGTTTCCTCCATTCCACTTTATCTTTCAATTCTTCTAACTTTTGCATTTCTTGCGCTCTATGAGCTGCTTCTCTTCCAGTACCTCCAGATACACCATTTAGCTTCACTACCAGTCCCATTTCTTCATAGTTCTGCAGGAGCGTCTTTTTCTTATCCCATGTCTGTTGAATCAATGGATGCGCACCATCAAAAGAAACTTTATTCTTGTTTTTCTGACTTCTACTAACTTTTTTGTTTGGATTTCTGTTTGCTCTCTTTCTTCTCACTGTCCCCATTAAAAAAAATAAAAAAAAATTAGGTGTAAATAACCAAGCACCTACATTAAATTTATTCGAGCCATCGCTTGACAATGGTAGGGGAAGGCAATTCCAAGCACAATTCAGTAGACGGGAATCATGTCGAGGCTGCCAATCGCCTAGTTAGGAAGCAGTTAGCACTGCAAGCTACTTTTCTACTTGCTGAGCAATTATTGGTTGACGCTATTCCAAAATCGTATTATGGATTGACAAGAAATGCCATTTCTTGATTAGAGCTAGTATGAATTTGAAGAGTATCAAGTTGTACTAACAGAGCATGATTTTGATAAATAGGACTACCAAGTCTATCTGAACCAAATGAGTGTAGAGTAAGTGGTATGCGGTTACTGCGAACTAAACAATTGAATTAGTTGAAATCCTCGCCTCGATTGTGTCATGTCAAAAAAAGAGCCCAGCAGTCTCAATATCAACACCTAGTCTCTTTAATATTGGTAAACAACATCTCATTGTATGTCGCTCAATTTTACAACTATTGGAACAAAGTTCCACCTTTTTGAAATTGTCCACAGCTGTCCACTGAGCAGGTCCCACGAATACTACCAGTGTCTTTACCGCCACAATGACAACCAAGCGGCAACAAACTGCGTATTAATCATCTGAAACAGCAAGATGATTTTTGTTTCTGTAAAAGCCCTTCTTTCATTGGGTAAAATTATTTGGAAGGGATCAACAGGGCTCCCCGACCCAATTTAGCGGTATAAAAGATATTAGCCTCAGCGTTTCATTCATCATCCTATAAATACCATCATAATCATTCATGTTTTATCTCTTTGTATGTTCAAATCCCTCTTTTTAGCTGCAATCCTTGGCTATGCTTCGGCAACAGCGTTGCTCAAGGACCTCCTAGAATTCGATCCACCCACTTTAAATATTCTTGATTCAGCTCTAGGAAATAAATTCAAGTGTCGTTTAAAGCAAAGACCATCCCACGAGGTGAAAGTTTACTTTGAAGCAGCGGGATTTTCATTTTCAGACTGCTTCCTGACTTTCCCTATTGAAAAGTTTGATCAATGGCAAGAACTGTCTATTTATGGTAACATTCATTAATTCAAGGTAATCAAGTATACGATCAAAGAAGCGATATTGATTTGGATATTTCTGCTCGTGTTTTTGTTGGAGGAGACAACAGCGACTATAAATACAGATGCAAAAGAAAATTCTACAATGCAGGTGTCTGTTCCTCAATTGGTGATCCTCACTTTTCTTGCTTGAACAATGTCAAAGTATCTCATCAGGGAAAAGGATCATATCACTTGGTTCACCATGATCATCTTAGTGTACAGGCTTATCACAACGATTGTTTCAACAGAGCTACCTGCAATCATGCAATTGCAATCAGATACGGATCTTCGATTATCGCACTCGATATTAGAGATCATGACAAGAAAAAGCACATCCTCACTGAAATTACAAAGAATGTCGACGGAATTCGTTATGATAGCCCAACTCGTGCAGATTCTTCTCACACTATCACATTACCTTGTGGCTCAATTATCAAATTGCATGTCAACTATGACTCGAAAAACAAGTGGATCGACCACACTCTTCATTTGGCTGCTGGTTATGAAGAAATAGGTGGTTTCTGTAACAGGCCTTCTGGCAATGAGCATGGATTAAAATGCAGGGATGGACGAATTGTCCAAGAACAGGATGTTGATGTTTTTGCAAACAGTTGGGTAGTAAGAGACGAAGAAAATATCTTTTTGGGCCACTATCAACAATCTACTCCTCCTATTGTAGGTGTTCATGCCGTTTGCAAAATTCCAGAAAAGATCGTCACTGTTGTCCCACCTGCTCCATGTAATCTACCTCCATATACACCACCAACTGTTCCTCCTCCTCAAATTACAATTGAAGGCACTCCAAATACGCCTGTAGTAACTGATACTCCGCAAGTGCCAGCAACTATCCCTCCACCTCCACCAGATTACGAAGCTCAAGCTAGAGAACACTGCCAACAGCTGTTCAATGTGCCAGGGTGCTCCAAAGTTTGCGATGTTGACTACTATGTTAATGCTTGTATTGCAGATGCCAAAACTTGTGGGTCGTTTGTATTTGCAGAAGCTCAAAGATTAGCATTCATGGCTGAATGTAAGGTCACTACAGGATTTATGCAAGTCGATAATCAACAAACCGTTGTAAACCAGGGTATCCAAATTCAGTCCCAATGCGGCCTTGGAAACCACAACTGTTTGAACGACTGCTCTGGCCATGGCATTTGTGGTTCTACAGGATGCAGATGCTCTCCAACTTGGGGCGGTGCCGATTGCTCCATTGATTTGACCAAATTGATGTCGTACAACTTTAAGTTGAAGAGCTATGTCAAGTTTACTCTTCCATCCTTGTTCTGCAAAGCAGAGACTGATTTGCCAGCCCCAGTCACTCCACCAGCAGACAACTCTTTGGTTTACGTTCAAGATCAAGTCAAAGCAGTTTATGGCACTATATCTGATGTGCAAACAAATGCTACTGTCACTTCCACTGTGCCTGCACCTACAAAGTCGATTGTAAGCGCTTCAGTTCAAACTTCTCTCTCGCTAATTGCCTCATTGGCAGCATTTGTAATTTATGCATTGTAAGTTATGAATAAATTATATTTTTGTTTTAATTATATTTATTCGATAAATGTGGAGGTGGAATATACTGGGCTAGGGGATGCATCTTCTTCAATCATCAGCCCGTTAGCTTTAAGTACTTGCTGTACTTTTTTTATGTACGTAGCGGCGTTTTCCAGAATATACAATTGTTGTAAACTCTCCTGTTTGGCAGAAGTCGGAACGAGTTCTTTGAGTTCTTGGATAACAATCTTTGTCCTTTGTCTTCGATTCCTTTCTACAATCGACTGCCTTTCTCTTTTCGATAGCATTAGGAAAGAAATCTCTCAAGATTAAGGGTTCAAGATATTGAGGGTCATGGAAATATCAGAGAGTAAAATTTGGACTGGATCAAAGGAATGCTTTCTAAAGCCACTCGAAAAAGCAGTCGGATTACTTGGCCTTGGACAGATCAAGGTTGAAATTTAATAGTTTCAATATTTTGATGTGCACTTGCGGTTATAATGCCATTTGCGGTTGTCGTAATTCGCATATCGAGTATGGGCAAAGAAAAAATGAGTGTTTGAAATATCGTATGAACTACCTTCCAGCACTCTTCGCAAAAGTACACCATAGTACAAATTCGTTCTAGCTCGTAATACCACAACGCATATTGTTATTATAGCGTCAAATAAGAATGGATAGCCTTGCGTAATTAGTATCTTTACTGTAAAGTCAGCAATCATAAAAAACCAAATTACCGCGTATGAAACATGCAGATCAGTTTTGTGATCATGCCCAACATTTCGAACTTGATTTGCTGAATCTTGAACCTTGTTTAACAGCATAATATCAGTGACTGTTGCTAATATCTCTGTAACGAATATTAGGATGAGAAATAGTTCCTTTGACACTACTGTGTTCCATGTCGAAGTGGTTAGGGGAACTTGGAGAGAATATGTCTCGTGTATAGCGAAATAGATTGGGATGAGAGATACCCATGGTAGAACGTACAAAAACCCGCAGATTCTTTGTATTCTACCCAGTTCAAAATTTAATGCAACCGCCAATCGAATAATGGAGTTGTGATTGATGATAACCATCCCATACTGCCCTGTAAGAAACAGAATAAACACAGATATGTTTGTAACTATCCAGCTGAGTTTAGTTTGATTTGATCCATAGAAAACCAGGCCTGCTACTCCTCCAATGAATGAAATTAGCATCACAAGCTTTTGGCGGGATCGGTCATTGAAGATATCAACAGAAATTCCGTATTCGTATAACGCCAAGGATGTAAGAGTGAGTACAATACCGGACACTACCGATCCACCTTCAAAGGGAATTGCTCTTTCAATTGGAAATGCTGACATAGATTTGGTCTCTAGTTGTAACCAATTTATAGTATTTGTTGATTGTTCCTCCAATCCACGGAGTAGAAATCCTACGACAATAACAAAGACAACATTTCTATCAAGTTTTGGCTCGCTATGTCAACACTAATGATTCTTCCTTTTAATCCACAGGGGTAAAGCTGCTAAAGCATTTTTGGACAAGTCGCTGGACAAGTTGTTGAAAGTCAAATAGGGCACAATGGGGGTTCATAGCAAACTACAAGTATCCGATTCACACTAAACTTGGTGTTTACCGAAATTGAACCAGTTTGCCATGTGCAGCACCAAAAGTAAAGGAAAACCCCCAGGTCGAGTTTCTGGCTTTGAGCAAAAGAAAGTACAAGATCTTTCAAAATTCTTTATTACCAACGTTAAACTGTTCAGTAGAAGAGTAAGTTTTGAACTCTGATACGCGGGATTTGCTAGAGGTACCATTTCGTGATTTGTTTTCAGATTGAATACTAAACTTTTTGCGCTTCATGATGATATTAACAGCATTAGCCAGGAACAAAGCTACTGGAAGGTTCAAGTAGAAAATGTTGTACATGGAAACATGATCCGAGCTGACCAATGCAAAGATTGACACGTATATAATTTCAGAGACCATATAGACAATAAATGTATATACTTCAAAGTCGATTAAAGACTTCATCATTTCAATGACCGCTTCATTCTTGGCAGTTTGGAATATATACATTGCTAGATGAATTAGTAATCCGAGTTCGAAAATTACAGACACTAAATGTTCTTGATACACCATAGATCTAGAAAATACTGTTTTGCAAGGACCTAGCCCATTATCCACATTGTAAACTACGGCGCCAGAAACATAGACTGCGTTGTACACATAGGACAAGAGCCTTACAAATGCCAAAAAGTATATCGAGTAAAACTTTTTGGTTTTATCCGCAGATGACACAATCGCAGTGATCTTTAATATTTGCAGTATGTCAAAAACAAAGAACCCAATGTACCTTACTGAATAAGTAACAACTCTGTCAACTGTGCATTCAAACGAAGAATTTTCTGTAACATAGTATAATAAGGAGCCTCCAAATCCAAACAACATGCAAGCTGTTGAAATAATGGCGTAGTTGGAGAACCTTGCTGGTAGTCTTTGATACAAGAACGCAATCGTGATTAGTGTGCCAAATTCAAAGATTACCGAGGCTATATACAAATATAAAGTTGCAACCCAGAATCCATTTTTTTCATAGTCTAACGGACCTTCGTAGAGCATTTGTCAAATATGGAATTTTGTCCTTTTTTAAAGTTATGTTTGAGGCGTTTTGTTGCATTGGGCACAAAGCCTCTGCCTGGTGTTGCAACGTGAGTATTACACAACGAACTAGAGACGTCCCAGAAAGAGCCAAGCAATCTACAGTATTAGGTTTATTAATTATTACACTATGCAAAATCTCCAATAGATTCAAAGGTTAGTCTAGGAGATGTGATGAAATTGTGTTTCAACAATCTCCCTTAAGAAAAACGTTTTTAGGGCTCCACTACCATTATGATATTAAAACCACTGCAATTGAATGTCACTTATTGGTGCTGATTGATGCCTTTTGTAGAATGGCGATATTTTCTTGTCGATGATTTCAACATCTGAGAGCAAATTGTCAATAAGAATTTGCCTACTTGGTGTATCTTGGTGGCTTTCTTTAATACTCTTGAGCCACTCATCCACGTACAGGGATTTGGCCAGTAAACTGCGGTACCAGGGATGATACAGTGCTGATAGAGGGATGATGTCATTCAATTCAGTCAAAGGATCCACTTTGATAAACTCTTTACCAGCGCACCATACTGTGAAGCAGAGCCTTGGTGTTCTGGCCGGTAACACTCTATGTAAGCAAAATGCAGACGAAAATAATACCATTCGATCCATTTTTGGTTCTACAGTGACTTTTTCATATGGGAATGGATATAAAACTAATTCTCCTCCATCAGTTTCATTCAAATATATGATTGCAGTGATTTTTCTTTTATCTTGAGTATAATCGGTATCAAGATGGATTGGAAAGCAAGCGCCTTGACCGAAATTCACTTGCGCCTTGATTTGAAGCTTATCTATATCCAAATGCAATCCATTATTCAATATCCTCATGAAATCCTGATCGTTTCCTAATTGATCCATTGATTTCAGTGATTGCTTCACCAAACTACTGGTGAAGTCAAATTCCCCTATATTTGGTTTTGGTACTAGAACCTTTTCATTCTTGTTGAGTAATATTGTATTGTTTTGAGTGAGCAGATTTGGGCTGGATTGAACTGCATTCAACATTTCGTTTCTTAAGTATTCCGCTGTTTTGCTCCCCAGCACATTATCAATAATCGTGTAACCTTTTGATTTTAACTGGGATAGTGCGGCATTTGGAATATTCCAAGTAAAAATTGTCATTTTTCAGATCTGGGAGAAAGTTGTAAACTGCAGCCAAGCCACTCGTAGAGCAATAACGATCTAATGTTTGGGCATCAGGCTATTCATCTTTTCATGCCAGTGAAATATTGCATGGGTACTCTGCCCAGAAAGGATATTTGTACCCTAGACAGAATATGCTTTGGCCAAACTTATATCTCCTGGCAACACAAGGTTAACTGCCAAAATAAACGTGAGAAGAAATGAAATAACGACCAATTTATTCAAACCCAAGCTCTTGCCTTCGCCTTAATTCACAAGAACAAATCTTTTTGCGCTCTTTACAATCTTGGCAGCAGTATAAATTATCAGTACCGCAATCAACACAGCAAGTAATCAAAAGATGGCAATTTTCCCCAATGCATTTCTTGTAATTACCGCAACTATTTCCGCAAATTTGGCAATTGGAGATTAATGTTTTTGAGTCTCCTAAAGATTGCCTTGCATCAAATACGTAATTCACGCCTTGAAATAGACTTTCGGTATTCGTCTTTGCAGCCCATTCAAGGTAATTGTGAATACCTCCCTCAAGCATTACAACAGGTGAACCTGTTTCAGCCTGGATATATCTACTAGCTTTTTCGCATCTAATTCCTCCAGTGCAGTAAGTTAGAATCTTCTTGTTATTGTAATCAGACTTTGTATTTTTTATATATTGAGGCAATGATGAGAATTTTCTAATCGCAGGTGCTACTGCGTTCTTGAATATACCAATTTTTGACTCATAATAATTTCTAGTATCTAAAATAACACAGTCATCGCCAGCGTTCAATAGCTCTTGGTGGTATTCTGCAGGCGGAAGTGATGTGATATTACCCAACTCTACAATTTTAGGGTTCAGAATGTAGTCTATTACTTTTTCCGAAGTACAAGGGATATTCGCCAGTTTATCTGCAGAGACTCCCAATGGACATATTTCAGCTACAATTTTAACAGATAACCCATCAAATACTAGATAAGCTATAATTTACCATGAACACATCCTTTTGAAGGCTTGAAAAACTTTACAATGAATTCATCCAATTTGTCGCCAATCTTTTCGATCCCTGGCATTATTTCCGGATTCAAGAAATATTTAATCCATTCGTCACACGATTCTGTCGTACCAGCAACAGTGATATTATAACCTTCACTTCCTACACGAATTTTCCCAGAGAGATGTAATTTTGTTCCAAGCGATTCCAATTCCTTTGCCAGAGTGGGATTAGTTTGAGTGTAATTATAGTACAGTAGCACTGTCCCACTGTTGTTACAATCGCAATTTAATGAAATTGGATCTGATTTCCCTTTGGCGCATCTCCTTTTAAAATAGTTTTCGACAGGCTCGTCTGATTTTGAATCCAATTCTTCAACTTTTTCATGAATAACATCGGAATGGACAATGTTCAAATGTTTCTTCATTGCTTCTAGTGAGGATGGCTGTTCATTGCACTCGGAGCATTTGAACCCTATATCCGTTTGCATAGAGTAAGCCAATTTCGAAATTATGAATCTGGTGTTGTTGCTCTTCTTTCTCTCCTGTATTCTTACTTGAGGGTCTCTGGGTGGGGTTTGCATTTGAGAAGGCATTTGAAAAAAAAAGAAATATGACAATGCTTGACTCATGGTAGGTCCGCAAATATAGTACTTTTGAAACATTTATTAAATGGGCTTTGCAATTACTTTACGCATCTTTTTCTTTAGTTGGCCAGCGGTCAATTGGTACTTGTTCAACTTGATATCTTTAGCCATGGCTTCATAATTATCACCATGTTTCCTGAGTAGCTGCTCGAATACATAGGCCTCTTGCTCGGATTGATGGCGGATAACTGGAGCAGTAAGTTTTGATTCTTCTTCCAATTGTTCAATAATTTTAGTTTGTTTGGATTCGTTTGCCTGCGGGGCTTTTAAATTAACTTTCTGCCCAATTAGAGTGGCCCTGGAATCTGTTTTAATATGTCCTTCGATTGGAGCAAATATTCCATTCTCTTCTTCCTTGCTTGGTGCCGGATTTGGTTTTGCTGGCATATCATCCAGTTTCCTCCATTCCACTTTATCTTTCAATTCTTCTAACTTTTGCATTTCTTGCGCTCTATGAGCTGCTTCTCTTCCAGTACCTCCAGATACACCATTTAGCTTCACTACCAGTCCCATTTCTTCATAGTTCTGCAGGAGCGTCTTTTTCTTATCCCATGTCTGTTGAATCAATGGATGCGCACCATCAAAAGAAACTTTATTCTTGTTTTTCTGACTTCTACTAACTTTTTTGTTTGGATTTCTGTTTGCTCTCTTTCTTCTCACTGTCCCCATTAAAAAAAATAAAAAAAAATTAGGTGTAAATAACCAAGCACCTACATTAAATTTATTCGAGCCATCGCTTGACAATGGTAGGGGAAGGCAATTCCAAGCACAATTCAGTAGACGGGAATCATGTCGAGGCTGCCAATCGCCTAGTTAGGAAGCAGTTAGCACTGCAAGCTACTTTTCTACTTGCTGAGCAATTATTGGTTGACGCTATTCCAAAATCGTATTATGGATTGACAAGAAATGCCATTTCTTGATTAGAGCTAGTATGAATTTGAAGAGTATCAAGTTGTACTAACAGAGCATGATTTTGATAAATAGGACTACCAAGTCTATCTGAACCAAATGAGTGTAGAGTAAGTGGTATGCGGTTACTGCGAACTAAACAATTGAATTAGTTGAAATCCTCGCCTCGATTGTGTCATGTCAAAAAAAGAGCCCAGCAGTCTCAATATCAACACCTAGTCTCTTTAATATTGGTAAACAACATCTCATTGTATGTCGCTCAATTTTACAACTATTGGAACAAAGTTCCACCTTTTTGAAATTGTCCACAGCTGTCCACTGAGCAGGTCCCACGAATACTACCAGTGTCTTTACCGCCACAATGACAACCAAGCGGCAACAAACTGCGTATTAATCATCTGAAACAGCAAGATGATTTTTGTTTCTGTAAAAGCCCTTCTTTCATTGGGTAAAATTATTTGGAAGGGATCAACAGGGCTCCCCGACCCAATTTAGCGGTATAAAAGATATTAGCCTCAGCGTTTCATTCATCATCCTATAAATACCATCATAATCATTCATGTTTTATCTCTTTGTATGTTCAAATCCCTCTTTTTAGCTGCAATCCTTGGCTATGCTTCGGCAACAGCGTTGCTCAAGGACCTCCTAGAATTCGATCCACCCACTTTAAATATTCTTGATTCAGCTCTAGGAAATAAATTCAAGTGTCGTTTAAAGCAAAGACCATCCCACGAGGTGAAAGTTTACTTTGAAGCAGCGGGATTTTCATTTTCAGACTGCTTCCTGACTTTCCCTATTGAAAAGTTTGATCAATGGCAAGAACTGTCTATTTATGGTAACATTCATTAATTCAAGGTAATCAAGTATACGATCAAAGAAGCGATATTGATTTGGATATTTCTGCTCGTGTTTTTGTTGGAGGAGACAACAGCGACTATAAATACAGATGCAAAAGAAAATTCTACAATGCAGGTGTCTGTTCCTCAATTGGTGATCCTCACTTTTCTTGCTTGAACAATGTCAAAGTATCTCATCAGGGAAAAGGATCATATCACTTGGTTCACCATGATCATCTTAGTGTACAGGCTTATCACAACGATTGTTTCAACAGAGCTACCTGCAATCATGCAATTGCAATCAGATACGGATCTTCGATTATCGCACTCGATATTAGAGATCATGACAAGAAAAAGCACATCCTCACTGAAATTACAAAGAATGTCGACGGAATTCGTTATGATAGCCCAACTCGTGCAGATTCTTCTCACACTATCACATTACCTTGTGGCTCAATTATCAAATTGCATGTCAACTATGACTCGAAAAACAAGTGGATCGACCACACTCTTCATTTGGCTGCTGGTTATGAAGAAATAGGTGGTTTCTGTAACAGGCCTTCTGGCAATGAGCATGGATTAAAATGCAGGGATGGACGAATTGTCCAAGAACAGGATGTTGATGTTTTTGCAAACAGTTGGGTAGTAAGAGACGAAGAAAATATCTTTTTGGGCCACTATCAACAATCTACTCCTCCTATTGTAGGTGTTCATGCCGTTTGCAAAATTCCAGAAAAGATCGTCACTGTTGTCCCACCTGCTCCATGTAATCTACCTCCATATACACCACCAACTGTTCCTCCTACTCAAATTACAATTGAAGGCACTCCAAATACGCCTGTAGTAACTGATACTCCGCAAGTGCCAGCAACTATCCCTCCACCTCCACCAGATTACGAAGCTCAAGCTAGAGAACACTGCCAACAGCTGTTCAATGTGCCAGGGTGCTCCAAAGTTTGCGATGTTGACTACTATGTTAATGCTTGTATTGCAGATGCCAAAACTTGTGGGTCGTTTGTATTTGCAGAAGCTCAAAGATTAGCATTCATGGCTGAATGTAAGGTCACTACAGGATTTATGCAAGTCGATAATCAACAAACCGTTGTAAACCAGGGTATCCAAATTCAGTCCCAATGCGGCCTTGGAAACCACAACTGTTTGAACGACTGTTCTGGCCATGGCATTTGTGGTTCTACAGGATGCAGATGCTCTCCAACTTGGGGCGGTGCCGATTGCTCCATTGATTTGACCAAATTGATGTCGTACAACTTTAAGTTGAAGAGCTATGTCAAGTTTACTCTTCCATCCTTGTTCTGCAAAGCAGAGACTGATTTGCCAGCCCCAGTCACTCCACCAGCAGACAACTCTTTGGTTTACGTTCAAGATCAAGTCAAAGCAGTTTATGGCACTATATCTGATGTGCAAACAAATGCTACTGTCACTTCCACTGTGCCTGCACCTACAAAGTCGATTGTAAGCGCTTCAGTTCAAACTTCTCTCTCGCTAATTGCCTCATTGGCAGCATTTGTAATTTATGCATTGTAAGTTATGAATAAATTATATTTTTGTTTTAATTATATTTATTCGATAAATGTGGAGGTGGAATATACTGGGCTAGGGGATGCATCTTCTTCAATCATCAGCCCGTTAGCTTTAAGTACTTGCTGTACTTTTTTTATGTACGTAGCGGCGTTTTCCAGAATATACAATTGTTGTAAACTCTCCTGTTTGGCAGAAGTCGGAACGAGTTCTTTGAGTTCTTGGATAACAATCTTTGTCCTTTGTCTTCGATTCCTTTCTACAATCGACTGCCTTTCTCTTTTCGATAGCATTAGGAAAGAAATCTCTCAAGATTAAGGGTTCAAGATATTGAGGGTCATGGAAATATCAGAGAGTAAAATTTGGACTGGATCAAAGGAATGCTTTCTAAAGCCACTCGAAAAAGCAGTCGGATTACTTGGCCTTGGACAGATCAAGGTTGAAATTTAATAGTTTCAATATTTTGATGTGCACTTGCGGTTATAATGCCATTTGCGGTTGTCGTAATTCGCATATCGAGTATGGGCAAAGAAAAAACGTAGTAAGTGCAAGCTTGCATAATAAGAGGATGTAACGGAATCGCAAACGCCTTGAAACCTACATCACGGAAATACCAAGTGTATACAAGGCACTATTCAAGAGTTAATAACAGACATATTATAATTTATTATTCTATTAACAGAGCAAATTAGATATTTTCATACTTTGAGAACCAATAGAAGCACCAGAGTCTGATGCAGTATCGGAAGGATCGCTGACGGTTCTACCAACATAGAATTGGGATTGGTATTTCATGATGTGGTCTTCTTCTTCATCCATTAGACCATGCAGCCTTAGTACAGATTGCACTTTTTTGATATATTCAACAGCATTTTCTAGGACAGCAATTTGCTGCAAGTTTTGTGATTTAGATTTTGGGACTAGCATCTTGAGGTTGCCAATCAAAGACTTTAGTTTTTCTCTTCTCTTTCTTTCATTTAAAGAGTGGTTTTGTTTCTTTTGCAATGGATCTAGCTCCATGCGCTGGCCAATAATCATTTTGTGAGCTGTCATGTTAATTTCCTTTTTCTCCACCACTGTCTTTTTATATGATGTTGAGCCATTCTGTGTAACTACTATTCGGAAGTGATAAAAACGGCCACTCATAATTTGGCTGATAACAGCAAGGAAAACAGAGGGATATTATTCGCATTCAGTAGATAAATCAGTTATGGTTTTCAGAATGAAATTTGGGTGCATATTGAGCAAGGTATCATTGAAACAATATTACGAGGTGATCACAAAATCGGTTTGGTGAGAGTGCTTTTTTTTCATTCCACGAGGTGCGGGTCCTCATTTTGGTCACAGTGAACGAGTTTCAACGCAAAAGGAAAAAGAGTGCAAAAAGCAAGAAAGAATAAAGTGCTGTTATGACGTCAGCAAAATCGGACAAGTTTGTACTACTAAACACTGGCAATTAGAGAAAGTTCCCTTTCCTCGAGAATGCTCTTTTCTATTGAATTTTTGATTTACTCAGTCCGCATGCAGTTATTAAGTTTTTGTGATTTTGATTCTTGTGGCTGATCCAACTGAGTACAAAACCGCAAATTAATACGGCGTTATGTCATAGTTTAGGCATTCATCAAAGAACTACTGGGATCACCGCGAGCAATGACCTGCATTAGGTGAATCGATCCACGTAGTTGTATTTGCCAAGTTTCAAGACAATTTGATCTGATAGGACAATATTAAATGCTGACCTCTTTAGATGTGGTACAATTGTTAGATTAGAGCCATCCGCCTCAAACTATGGTTAATGATCGTGCCAAATTCAACCAGTTCTGGTCTTTTACCAATACACACCAGAGCATAGCCAATATAATCAAATAAAAATATATTATTAACAGAGTAAATTGGAAATTTTAATACTACTCGACTCTTCGCTACCATCAGAACCTTCATCCGGCTCTGCTTTCATTATCTTGAACTCTGATTGATACTGAGTCAAAAGATCAATAGGAGCCGGCTCTTCTTCGATCAACCCCCTTTCTCGAAGTACTTGCTGCACCTTTTGGATGTACTCGCATGCATTTTCAAGAATCGCCATTTGCTGAATGTTCTCTGATTTTGATTTAGGGACTACCATTAAATATTTCCTACCTAATAACTTTAGCTTGTTTATAAGTGCTTTGAACCGATCTCGTCTCTTCTTCTCATTCTCACTATGTGATTTCCTTTTGTCTATCTTTGCCCCAAGATTAAGTACAGAGTTCATTTGTAAAGAATTTTCACACTTTTTTTTCAACCGTTCCATGTGCCGTACTCCCAACTGCCGTGGCTCATGTCGGTTGGTTTGATGTTTAATTAAAAAATACTTTTCAGCCTACAGCACGGCAGTGTTAAATTGCAACCAACTGTAGTGTAATTCACTTTATTCCCCTCAATTACATTTGTTTATCGTGAGAAATCGGTTCATGCTGGCCCCTGATTGCTTTGGAATGCAGACTTTATGAGCCAATTGATGGAGGACACGGAAACGCCACACACTTGTTATGGGGAATTGAATGAGCACAACAAAAAAAGATGAAACTCTGATGAATCAGTTTCACCTTGTCAAAGGAAAGGCAAGGCTGAATAAATTGTTATTGCGTTTGCTGGCAGAGATTTGCCCGACAAACTAATCTGCCATACAAGTCTTTATGAGAGTACATCAAAGATGGCAGTTTTAGGCTGTTTAGATCATTTAACTTTAAAAAGCAACCGCAATCATACAGCGTGAACGATTTAGAATTGTTGGCCAAGTTTGAACAGTCTATGGTTTATATTAACAAAGTAAATTATCAATTCTCATACTCTCTGATCTAGAGTAGGTTGAGCCAGTTTCCGAATCAGAATCGCTTCTTTGTAAATGTGAGCTCTCTGCTTCATCAGCTTCTAGGAGCCCGTTGGCTTTGAGGACATCTTGGATGGTCTTGATATAGCTAACTGCGTTTGACAACACCTCTACTTGTTGAATATTAACAGACTTTGATTTAGGTACTAGCACCTTTAATTCTTGAATCAGGTTCTTCATTTTGTCTCTTCGTATTCTCTCTATCATTAATTTCGAGTACCATTTAAAGTGTGAGACTGCTTTCGATGTGACTTTCCAATGTGATACTTTTCCATGAAGAATATCACTACAATAGGCCGCTTTTATGGACATCGGAATGTTTGTGATGCTTTTCAGAAAAGCGCAGCTTCTGATACCCTGATCATCCGCACGGGAATGCTTTACAATGATTAAAAAAATGATTAACGACTGCATTTTGAATCCAAATTTGAATATATACCAGTATTCAATGCATGAGCAAGTATCAGGTGATTTTCCTCTAAAATCTCTTTTCTTGAATTTCTATAATAATTTCATGCCTCGGTCAACACCGAAAAAGCAATCAGTAATCACAAGGAGGGAGAGGTACAAAAAGATTCGCAAATTACAGGCTGAGGTGCTACCGAGTTCAATTACAAGTTATTTCGATTATATTACCGTACTCATCCCTCAATATAAAGTAAAGTGTACGTATATAGCAAACCCAATTAGTGAATATTAATTGGATTATTGTGATTACGGTTGCTGTAGTCATACATAGAGTAATGTCAAGTTGTTTGATAAACAGAGACTATGTATTTGGTACTTTGTCTCATGCATGAGTAGAGCTGAAAGATTTAAAGCACTTTTTCAGTTGGGCATAGACCAACTCTACCTAACTTTCCCCGAAGATTTCCCCGAACTCGGTGAAAACCACTCCAAGGAAGGAATCTAGTTAAACTTAAAGGTTATGGTCTGGAACCCAAGTTTCAGATATCAAAAAGTACTAGCAGAGTACAGTAAATGGTCCAAGTTTAATTCAAGTAATGAATTCCAAGAGACCGTACACGTTAATCTTGAAAATCAAACAACCAATTGAAATGGCTCATTAAGTTATAAATCAAGTGATATTGATATATTATTGACAAAGAAAATCCATCGAGGTTACATTTTGATGTTTTATAGGAGAGGCTATTGACAGAATCTCAGGCTCTGGTGGAGGCGAGTTCATGTAAATCGAAAAAGAATGAACGTTACTTTGTGGTGCGTCCATCAATAGGCCATTATCTCGCAAAACCTTTTGAACCTGTTTAATGTACTGAATTAATGGAGCATTTACCTTTACTGCATTATCTAGTACATGCAGCTGCTGCATGTTTTCTTCTTTGGCAGATAAGGGAACTAGCATTTGAAGTTCTTGTATCCTGTGTTTGATACTATCTCTCCTCTTCTTTTCAGTTATCGAATGAGCAATCTTTCGTGTTTTCGAGCTATTAGCGTTATGGTTGGTCATGGTTGCGAATCAACACTTGTCGGCTTCATTTTAAATGCTTTTTTCTTTGCTTCTGAGTGTTGGATACACTCGGACCCTGACTAGCATCAAAGACATAAAAAGGAAGAAGGAAAAAATTAAAGAGTAAAGAGGATTCCTTTTCAAGCAAAGGAAAGTAGACCCTTTTAATGTTTGGATATACGTAAAGCTATTCGCCACTGATTGGAGCAAATAAAAGAGCGTTTCCCAAATACCACAAATTTTGCCGCACAATGAGCCCAACCACCAGAGACATGTGGGGTAGAAAAAGAAACACAGTTCAAGTGGAAATAAATAATATCTATTATATTAACAAAGTAAGTTTGAGATTTTAATACTTTCAGCAGCGGCATTACTTCCATTTTCAGAGCTAGAATCAGATCCAAAGTCAGAGTTTGTCTTGCCAACGTAGAACTCACTCTGAAATTTGGCCATGCCCAATTCAACTGGGTTATCTTCTTCAGCCAAGAGCCCGTGAGTACGCAGCACTTCTTGCACTTTCATGATATAATCACAGGCGTTTTGCAGAATGGCCATTTGCTGTACATTTTCTGATTTGGATTTAGGAACAAGAACTTTGAGGTTATGTATTAAGGCTTTGAATTTTTCTCTTCTTCTTCGTTCATTCTGAGAGTGCGTCTGTTTGCGCAGAATTGGGTCCAACTCTAGCTTTTGTCCATATCTTTGTTCGAAATTTCTAGCAGTCATTTTTATAATTGAAAAAAGTAGTGGTGTGGTTAAACAGTATTTTATACAGAGGCCCCAGTTGAGTACGCTTTGTGCAACGGGCTGTGCGGGATCTCTTTGTGCGGCCAAGACCGACCAGTGTTTTCCTTATCCAAAAATAGGGAAATGCGTTAAAACTGATTGGTGGAAAGCGATTTTGAAAAGGCCTTTAGTTTGAATTGCAGAGTTGCACCACAATATTCGTTTCTTTGTTTTTCTTATCAATTTTACAGGGTACATGTGGTTCACACATTGAGGGGAGTTTGAGCTCGATTTTCCGAGGCACCAAGATTTTAAGAGACCTCGGTGGATTTTTTTTGAGGGATTTGATAGGCCAACTCGAGAATGGAAAGGGAATCGTTGATCACAAACTCGATTTAATATTCCCTTAACTGAGCATTGCACTCAAAGACTATGACAAATGGTAATAGATTTGGGTTAAATGACTCGAAGAGCCTCTTTTTGGCGCACTGAAATCTGAAACATTTTTGATTAAAACCCCAAGACAGTCATTTCACAATAATCAATTGAATAGTCTTTTTAATTTTGCATCTCAAAGTTACATGCTTTTCCTTTGAATTTTCACACAATGTACAAGAGGCACAGCGGCAGAAAAGGAAATCAAAGTGAGCACAAGGAGTTTAGGCGAAATTGTCGTGGGTGTTTTAATCAAAGAGACGGGTAGCGGAGAATCTATGTATTAAAATGATCTCTTTGATTTGACTTTGATCAGCAGCTACTACTTTGACTCGCTAACGATCACCAATCCCATGAAATCTGCTGCGACGATTCGAGCCCAAGTCTTTGAAAAAAAGCAGGGACTCGCATATGGCATTCTTGAAAAGGAAGATGTTATGACTGAACAATTTTAACATGAACTGTAAGCATTGACATTACCAGTAATTACTCCCTCAATAGTCATCTTGAGACTCGGCAAATGTCCAATTTGTAAGCACTAATTGACGATCCCTTTACAATTGAATCAAGGAAACCCACTTCTCACGGACTCTAGTCATGATTAGAAGTAGGGAGATGAAAGTAACTAAAATTGGAATTCGATCTCTGACATGAGCCATGAACTGTTTGTCAGAAAAGTTGCAGTCAATTAATGGACTGAATTCTTTGCTTGAAATACAATTGCATTTTAGCTGATCGCCTCGCAGATCAACAACTAGAACTTTTCACTAGGTGATTTCACAAATCCTCATTGTTCATTGCCCGACTTGGAAACCTCAGAAATAGTTTCGCCTAAATTATTAAAGCTCCATGTGGTCAACACAGCCAGACAGAACCAAAAACAAATTTATATCAAGTTGAATGTATTAAAACCTTTATGGGGACATGAAAGAGTTTGTAAATTTATGGCTAGGCTCTTGTAGTTGCAAATCTCCCAATTCCATTTCGTGCAATGCTTTACCAGCAGGAACCATAGGGTAGACATGCTCGTCCTTTTCAACTACACAATCCAAGATAACTGGCTCTTCGCACTCTAAAAACTCTTTCATCTTTTGAGGTAATTCCGCGATGGTGGTGGCTCTTAAACCAACACAGCCCATACTTTCAGCGAATTTGACAAAATCTGGATTGTTCATCACAGTACCAGAATACCTCTTGTCATAAAACAAATCTTGCCATTGTTTTACCTAAATTTAGAGATCTGTTTACCATGCCCTGGAAATCATTATTCAACAACAAAACTTTAACTGGAATGTTGAATTGTCTGGCGGTCATTAATTCCATTGCAGTCATGGACAAGGAAGCATCTCCATCAATATCAACAACAATTTTATCTGGGAATGCTACTTTAGCACCGATAGCAGCTGGCAAACCGAATCCCATGGTTCCCAAACCTCCAGAAGATATCCAGGTTCTAGGTTCTCTCCATCTATAGAATTGACAAGCCCACATCTGATGTTGGCCTACTCCCGAAGTAATAATAACTTTATGCTTAATGTCCTTGACTTGGTCGTTCAGTTCCTTGATGACTTCTTGCGGTTTCATTGGGTTGCCCGGTTCACTTGGTACAAAGGTGAAGGGATATTTCTCTTTCCATTCATCTAGCTGTTCAAACCAAGTGGTTCTTGGCTGTGGTTTAATATATGGTAGCATTTGCTCCAAATTTGCTGTGACATCTCCTTCAATGGCTAATGTTGCATTTACAATCTTGTTGATATTCTTTGGCATAATTTCAAAGTGGAAAATACCACCTCTTTTGGTCAGTGCAGCTCTCTTGGCAGCAGGTGCAAATTCTATCATTATTTAATAAATTACTGCTCAAATTGCCAGTTACTCGGTCATCGAATCTGGCACCCAGTGCTACAATTACATCTGCAGTCTGCATGGCCAAATTAGCGTAAGCTGAGCCGTGCATACCCAACATATGAAGGGCGTGTGGGTGTTCTTCGTCGAAAGCACCCAGACCTTGGAATGTTGTAGTAACAGGGATATTTCCTTTTTCCGATAGTTCTTTCAAAATCTTTGGGCCGTTTGGGCTGTACAAAATACCCTGTCCAACATACAAAATTGGTTTCTGTGCTTTGTTGATTGCATCTGCAACCTTCAAGATATTTTCCATTGTAGTTGCAGACGGCAATGCAGAGGCAGGAGCTGGTTTTTTACCTGGAATCGAGCTTCCAATTCCTCCAGCGATAGCTTTTTGGAGCACTGACGCTGTGACATCCTTTGGTAGATCAACAAGAACAGGCCCTGGTCTACCAGAGCAAGCAATTTCGAATGCCTCATTAATACGTCTTGGCAATTCAGCAACATCTCTAACCATTACATTCCATTTTGTGCACGCCCTACTAATTCCAATAACATCTGCTTCTTGGAATGCATCGCTACCAATTGCACTAACTGGCACTTGACCACAAAATACTACTAATGGAGTACCATCTGACAGTGCGTCTTGCATTGGAGTAATTACATTTGTGGCTCCGGGTCCGGAGGTAACTAGAACAACACTAAGATTAACCACGATAATTACCCTGGTTTTCCAGAAGCTCTAGCATAACCTTCTGCCATATGTCCTGCTCCTTGTTCATGTCTAGGCAAGACAAAGTCAAAATATTCAGAATTATAAATAGCATCGTAAACTGGTAAAATCGCTCCACCAGGATATCCAAACACAACTTTGACGTTATGTCTCAACATCATTTCATGAAATATCTCGCCTCCAGTTAGACCAATAAAGCTTGAATCGTCCAAGGATTGTCGTTGAACCCGATTTGGCTGTAAAAACGGAGTTTTATCTTTAAATACTGCTTTCGCTGGATCGTTAAGAAAGAATTACTGGTAGAAAATGCCCTCTTCAAATAGCTATATCGCTGCATTTTTAAAAAAGTTTTTCAGTATGATTTTTTGAAGAGATGAGATGTGGCTTGACATGAGACGAAACCGATCGAGTTGGATGAATCCTACTTTCCAATACGACAAGTGATTTCTTGAACCAAAATAATCGCATTTAGTGGTTTGAAATTAAATGGCTATTAGGAACATGGATCTTTAGTAAAAATTTGATTTACCAATTGCAAAGTGTATCCAATTACCAGTTACTCTTAGCCCAATTGAACTTTGGTAACTACTCGCTGAAGCGCTGCTAGATGTTGCTGTGGCCTTGTATGTATTAGCCAGTGCTGGTGCATGGAACAGCTTTCGCCTCATTCTAGTGAATGCAAAGTTCCAAATTCCCTTGCGTACAGTCCATTATTTCTCTACTTTTTGGTTTAAAGTTTTAATAGATTCAAATATTTGTTCTCCACGACATGTCAAAAAATCAAAGGAGGAAGAGTAGCATAAAGAATCTGCCACCACCACTCAGAATCAAGATGACCAAATTGCAAGATGCGCTGGAAGAAGATAGCAGCTCAGACATATCAGATTTTTCCATGTATGGTTCAGAGCATAATCTGATCAGAAGAATATCATTATCAGATCCTTACCTGGCAACACCATCCAGGAAGGAATCTATTTTAGAATTCCAACGAGAAATACAAAACGAATTATCTAAAAGTACAGGAAGTATCAAACAAGAAACCCCAAAGTCACAAGATTCTCGAAGGACTTCCACCAGAAGATCTATATCCAAACGAGATAGTTTCAATAACTCTGTCAGAAAAGCAACTATTCAAGATACAGAATTTGAACGAAAAGTCCTAATGGAAGATATACCCGAAGAAAAGAAGAAGAAGCCCAAGAGAGGGAAAAAGAAGAGTCTGGTGTCTTCCGTTAACAGCATAGTAATATAATTTAACACTAGGCTGTACATGAAGGTGCTGTTCCGGAGCCAAACAAACTTCCAGAGATTTCTAAACTTGCGAAACCAAAAAAGCTTCCACCAGCTAAACCAAGACAACCGCCAATTGCTTCAACAATAGTATCTATGACTAATGGCAGAAAGATGAAGAGTTATTATTATGGTTACCTGTGAAACAGAGAGGATACCGAAAAGAAATTGAAAAAGTACCAATTGTTCACGTCCCGCAAGACCAGAGGTAATTGATATTGACTCAGATTTATCTTTTTGAGAAAATTGTCGTACTTTGCCGACATCCCTCAATACCATGATATGATCCGGCGAATAAAGCCTTTCCAACCTGAGAAATGGGGTGTTTCCAAACTGGCAATGAAGGAAAAACTATACTAGAACACCTGTGAATAAAAGTAACATACCGCTGTGCGATTGAGATTGATACTTACATAGCATTGCAGTTGAGAGTGATATTTTAGACATAATCAAAAGTTGAAAGAAGACCGCTACTTTGAATGAACAAACTCTTGTCCATGCTGCAGAGAAGGAACTTTAGAAGTTATGCAATGTCTAAAATATATTCATCCTCCTTGAGATGTGACTTTCGCGTTTGCACACAGAATGCAATAATGAAGTGGTTGACAGAGAAACCGTGTCCGTCGGACCAAGATACTTTTATGCGCAGCTGACTGGAAATTTACAAGAATAACAATGGCTGGTAGCAACTGATGTCGCCATTGAAATTTGCTTTAGTGAAATACATATTCAAAAGATGTTAAAGATTTGTGATTTTTATTGAAACAGCTAGTGGTCAAGAGTCTCAAAATTAGAAATTGTTGCCAACATGGCATTAATCTCTGCTTTGTAACCAGTTAGCTTGTTGTTATCAATTTCTTTGATCTCACCCCTAACATTCAAAGCGTAACCTTCAACAGCTTGTTTTTTGATAATTCCGTCATGCAAAGTCTTGGTTTTCTCCAACTTCTTTCTAAGCTTTGCAATTTCCGCTTTAAAATCAACAAACCCCTTAACCAAAAGGAAGATCTTTGTATCTTCCAAAGTATAAATTGAACATCCTTCAGGTGGAGACGCATTTTTATCAATAAGTGTAAGGCTCTCACAAGCTTTTCCAATAAGGGATTTGGCAATACTCAACTGAGAGTTCATTACTTTCGCATTAGGGGTTTGAATATAGACTAAAATTAACATGAAATTACATGTAGCGTTTGCTTTGATACGACAGTCAGTTAATAGCGATCTTGCGCCATGAACAATGGAATTAATGAATTCAAAGTCCCTTTCAGCATTCGTATTGTCCCATTCTGCAATGTACGTAGGATAGGAGCTTCTCATAATCGAAGGAATAGTATCATTTTCACGTCGCGGTATACGTTGATACAATTCTTCAGTAATAAACGGCATGAATGGATGAAGGAGCTTTAGCCCCTGGTCTAGACATGTGTAAAGTACATTTTGAGAAGCCTTCTTGGCAACTGGATCATCTCCGTCAATGACTTGTTTGCAAACCTCCAAATATACATCACATAATTCATACCACCAGAATTGATATACCGCATTTGTAGCCTGCATTGTATTCATTTGTTTGATAAATCTGTTGGTGTCTTGTATGGCCGTGTTTAATTTGTGTAAAATCCACAAATCTGCAACTGATTCCTTACCTGACAGAATCATTTCAGCTGGTGGTAAGAAATCACAGTCCAATTTCAATAGTGCAAATCTTGTAGCGTTCCAGATCTTGTTACAATATTTCCTATATCCATCAACACGCAAAACATCCATGTTCAAATACATTCCATGCGCCGAGCATGCCAACAAATAGAAGCGAAGCGCATCTGTACCACATTCCGGTATACCATTTGGATAGTCCTTCACTTGTCCAGCTTTGGCAACAACTAATTCTCTTGGATCCAAGTTTCCAGTCTCTAAACCTTTTTGCAATTCTTCTAGAGAAATGCCTTCAATTACATGAATAGGGTCTATAACATTCCCGAGAATTTTGGACATTTTGCGTCCATGAGCATCGCATAGCATCGCATGGCAAAAAACCTTTTTGAATGGAACTTGCCCATTAAGCTTCAAACTCATCATTACCATTCTAGCAACCCAGAAAAATAAAATGTCTCTTCCTGTTTCCAACAAACTATTAGGATAGAAATCTTCCAAGTCTTTTGTAGTCTCTGGCCATCCTAAAGTTGCAAAAGGCCACAAGCCAGAGGAGAACCATGTATCCAAGACATCTTCATCTTGTTCCAATGAAATATCTTGGGGTTTTACATGAGCATATTTTTGGATTGCATTCTTTAACGCTTCCTCTTCAGTTCTACCACTGACCCATCTATCAACATCGTCGCGATTGTTCTCGTCTCCTTCAATCAAGACATAATAAGCTGGAATTCTATGACCCCACCATAATTGACGAGAAATACACCAATCTTGTGGGGTTTCCAACCATCTAAACCAGTCATTTCTTGAGGTTTGAGGAGAAATTTTAAGTTTACCTTCTTCGACAACTTGCATAGCTTGTTTTGCCATTTCGCCTGTATTAACCCACCACTGCGGTTTCAACATTGGTTCAACAATGTTTCTGGATCGCTCACAGATCGGAAGAGCCATTGCGTTATCCACGGTACTGACATACAACCCTTTTTCTTTCAATGCTGCCAAGATCGCTTCACGAGCATCAAATCGCAGCATCCCAGTAAACCTTTCACCTCCATATTCATTAATTCTTCCATCATCGGTAAATATAGTGATAAACTCGAGATTTTGTCTTTTTCCAACTGCAAAATCATTTGGATCATGTGCTGGAGTAATTTTGACAGCCCCAGTCCCAAAATTTGGGTCTGGATAATCATCGGCAATTATTGGGATTTTTCTGTTCTGAAACGGATGAATTACATATTTTCCGTGCAAGTGTTTATATCTTTTATCGGATGGGTGAACAGCAATAGCAGTATCTCCCAACATTGTCTCCAAACGAGTAGTAGCAACAATGATCTTTTCATCAGAATTTTCAACTTGATAAGCAAAGGAAATAAGTGTTCCAAATTCATATTGCTTGCTTGGGTCGTGGTCAGCAACTGTCAGCATAGTTCTTCCCATCAATTCAATATTTTCAACTTCAATATTGGATAACGCAGTTTTCAATTTCGTGCACCAATTAACCAATTTGTTTGCTCTGTAAATTGTTCCATCTTTGTGCATTCGAATAAATGCCTCATTTACAGCAATGCACATACTCGGATCCATGGTAAACCTTTTTCTGTCCCAATCTACTGATGAGCCAAGCCTTCGTATTTGATTATATATTCTTTCTATATATTCGTCTTTCCATTTAAAAGTTTCTTGAACAAAAGTTTCACGTCCAAGGTCATGTCTGGTGATGTTACGTTCCCTCTTTAATTTCTTTTCAACAACAACTTGGGTCGAAATACTTGCATGGTCAGCACCAGGAATCCACAATACAGTTTTCCCCTTCATTCTGTTCCATCTAATCAGTGTATCTTGAATGGAACATGTTAACGCGTGCCCCAAGTGCAAAGACCCAGTTACATTTGGAGGTGGAATCGGTATGACATAGACTCCCTCTTCTTTGACAGAACCATCAGCTTTATATTCAGGCTTGAAAAATCCTTCCTTTTCCCACCAATCATACCAGGCCGCTTCTACTGCTTTAGGCTGGAATGTAGGAGGAAATGGTCCAGATATATCTGCTGTGAGACAAAATTTACCTTTCTTTTCACCCTTTGGAGTGGT
Source organism: Boothiomyces sp. JEL0866 (assembly GCA_027604345.1). Lineage (NCBI taxonomy): Eukaryota > Fungi > Chytridiomycota > Chytridiomycetes > Rhizophydiales > Terramycetaceae > Boothiomyces > Boothiomyces sp. JEL0866. The sequence goes on from JADIIZ010000026.1 coordinate 62,125, forward strand.
ATTTATAAATTCTACAGGTTGATCTACTTCTGGTTTCAACTTTTCCTTTCTGCAAACCTTATTTGCTAGCTGAGTCTTTTCCTCCTATCGTAAAATGAATGCTACTTGTTGTTTTGCAATCTTTGCATTGAATTTCGCTAATTTTGCCAATCTCCTCGCTTCATTCTTTTCTTGATTTCTTGATGTTTCTGCTGGGCTTTCACTCATGTTCCAATGTATTTGCAAAAGCGGTTTGAATTTCCTTGATATTCGTTGTAAAATTATTTTCGGTAAATTTTTATATAGCCAAATGATCTTGTGAGTCATCCAATCTGTGTGAACTTGTAGGTCCATATGAAATCCACTAGTCATGTGCAAGGCATCCAATCCTATTTCTGGCTGGAACTGAAGTGGATCTGGACGGGTATATTTCTGGTTGTTTCGACCCTATACCATTTTTGTGAAAATTTTGTCCAACCTTTACGAGTCAATTATGTCCTAGTTAATTCTCAAGTATTGCATACCTACAATAAAAAATGATAACTAGTTTCAAAATTTAATTGTCTTTATTAATGACTGGAAAATGAGATCTTTGTGCTGCATGCGCACACTATATATTTGAAAATAGCATTTCCGATTTTCAAGTATTTCACAGCAAAATATACTTGATTGATGGTCATAAAAAGTTAATTCCTGTAAGACTGCTCTTAGTGTCATGACTGGAGGTATTCCATGAAATTTTACTCATTACAGCAAGTCCAACGCGTCACCATCCAAATATGATAACAAAATCAAATTTGAAATACAACCTACAAGAAATCTCATAGCTGGCTGGGTAACTGCTTGTAGTCGGGGGTTTCAAAACCAAGGATTACAAAGAGAAGGTTCAAAATTGATCCATATTCAATTGCAGCAAACAGTTTGGGAAACCGGTAATTGATGAATGGCTAGCTGAGGTACAGAGTGGATCATTAACAACAGTAGTCAGCCACTAGCGAGAATTATGTCTTCTGGACAGCTGGTATAGACTTGGCGCTAAGCCTTATTACTACATTACATATTAACCTGTTTATTGAATAGAATTCTTGTACCAGCTTGAATTTTCGATACAGTCTTTGTGTGAACCTATTGCGTCAATCTTTCCATTCTTCATTACAACAATTAAATCGGCTTTGAGTGTGTGTTCAAGTCGATGAGTAATCATAAAACTAATCTTGTTCTTCAAGAATTCATCCAAATATTCAAAAACTTGTATTTCTGTCTCTTTATCTAGGGCACTTGTTGGTTCATCCAGCAACACCACAGGAGTATTCCTGAGAAATAATCTTGCTAGACCTAATCTTTGCTTTTGACCTCCTGAAAAATTGTTTGCCTGCCATTAAAGAAACTTACATTTTCTTGTACTATTGAGTCAAATTTCTCTGGTAACTGATTAATGAAATCAAACGCCTTTGCTCTCTGAGCGGCCAAAACTATGTCAAGCATTGCGACATCTGATAAACCATATGCCAAATTATCTTTCACTGAGCGTTTTAGAAATTGCGGAGTCTGGGGTAATACAGAAATGCAATTTCGTACAGATTCAGGGCTAAAGACCCTTAAATTTTCATTGTTCACCAAGATTTGGCCTTCATTAGGATAAAATGTTTGTAATAGTAAATGCGCAAATGTAGATTTCCCACTACCACTTGGGCCTACAATGACCACGCGAGTATCTTTTGTAATCTTTAACCTAATGTTATCTAAAACGATCGAGTTTGTAAAAGGATAAGAAAAAGTTACATTTGTGAATTCAATAGTATCAATAGGTCCTCGAAGCAATTTCTTGCTGGAACAGTCTTTCTTCAAAGTCAAGTCCAGAATATGGTCAGTTGCAATTCTTGCAGGCCCCAAGGAATGCATAATACTGTTAAACAGATCTTTAGTAAACAGAGCAGTAAAGGTCATGGTAAGTAACACCACCATAATTTCTTCGTTTGTTGCCATCTGTGACGTTAGTAAATAGGATCCGACATATAATCCCACTGAAAATATCGCAATCAAAAGTCCTTCAAATAAGCCATCAACAAATCCTGCAAAACTAGCCTCGATTAACTTGATGGTGTATAACTTGTCCAGCAACTGTTGATGTATTGATTCAAAATAACTTTGCTTCACGAGCAGACTAATTGTAGTGATATCAGCAAAAACGCTGCTAATAAATGCAGAATACTCTTCTTGTGCTTCTCTATCCTTCAAAAAAAGACTAGGTTAACTCAGAGTGTACTTTCTTCTATACGTGGTTGGAACATATCCCAATGCTAACATGATGGGTATGCATATCAATAATGTTAGGGCTAGTTCAAATGAGTTAGATAATGATATAAATAACCCTGATGAAATATTGATAATTGCTCGTACAACATTGTGCCATAGGCTAATAGTTGCATCATGGGCCAAATTGACATCATTTGTGAAAGAGAGCTCTAAGGTGCTTGGTGTATGGCTTGGGTCCAGGTAAAACTGATAATCTTTATGCAACAGGCCTTCAAAAGCACTCGCTCGTAAAAAAGTCTTCATTGAAGAAGATGCATATCCAAATCCAACTTCAACAGACAGTTCGGCTAAAAGGGAACCAATACCAAGCAACACAATCATTATACACCAAAATTGGTTGGAATCCAGCATTTTATCCTCTGGAAGTGAATACCCGCCAACAACATTTCCTGTGATTAGTAAAAATCACCAATAATCAATCCCTGCAAAGGATTTTTGAAGCCATACAGCAAACTTCCAATAGTCCCCAATACTAGCATGTGGTATCTATGGTGAAAACGCATCATTTGTCGAAACAAGGCAATTAACGTTCTTTTTGATTTAACTGTACCCAAAGAATCTCCAATCTTTGATTTTTGGACAGGTTTATCCTCGATATCATTTATTCTGTTCAAGGTTTTAATTTCATCATATTTACCACTTTCCACCACTTTTCCATTTTCAAAAACAAATATCGAATCCATTTTATGAAGGTGTGAGTTACGATGTGTAATAAAGATATTTGTTTGATTTTTGCGTTGTTCTAATATTCCATTAACAACCATGGTTTCTGTTATTGGGTCCAGCGCACTAGTTGATTCTATTATAAAGATTGTATCTACCGTCTAACAATAAAACTGGAGGTTCTCCAATAACCGACCTTGCAAGCGATAACCTTTGAATTTGACCACCGCTTAATCCAAGTTGAGAACTTTGAATGTTGGTATCAACTCCTTCTGGAAGTTCATTCACAAAATCTTGGGCAGAGGCAATCTGTAAGGCATTCTGCAACTTTATTGGAGTGGTTGAATTTCCTAAGAGCACGTTGTTTTTAATCGTCCCTGAATACAATGTGGTGGTTTGGCTGAAGTTAATAGGAATTACTTGTTTAGTACAATTAACTGCGTTAAAGTAGATTACCTTTCGAAGATGCTCAATTGCAATATTTTTAATAGAGATTCCGTTAATAAGTATTTCTCCTTTGGTGGGTTCATATAATCTAGTCAAAAGTTTTAATATGGTAGATTTCCCACTCCCGCTACTACCAATCAGGGCAATAGATTTCCCAAGTGGTATTTTCAAATTCAAATTTTCAATGCTCCATTCGTCTGGTCTGGAGGGGTATTTGAAGTAAACATTACGAAACTCAATTTCCCCATGACCCAGTTTAATGGTACTTTGCGGTTGAATTTCGTTCAAATTTATATTATTTTCGCTCCTTTCCAACAATAGATTGTCAATTCTTTTGAATATCTGGTAGCCGCATTCAATATCAGATCTCGCCTGACCAAGGTTGCCCAGCGCTGTTACTCCTGAAGCAATTTGAGTAAAGGTATTCAAAATTTCCGAAGGAGTATTGTGTTGAGAGAAAACTAGTTTCCCGCCATAAAAGAACGAAATTCCAAAAGCAAAGTACATTGTCATGTTATAACTGCCCCAACCTAATCCGTATACCCACGCTATTCCTTCCCGTAAATGTTGAATGTTGATTAGCTCATCTTTATATCTTGCAAGTTCGTTCAATTGTGTATTTGATTCGAATATCAAAAGAATATTCAAGATTGCCTCGTGAATAATTGCTGCCGCATTTTCAAAAGATTTGGTTTCTTTTTCTTGTACTATTGATGATTTTCTTTGCATGAATGCTAGTACCAAACCTACAATCGGAAATGCCAATAATATAACCAATGACAATTGAAAACCCAAATTAGAATAAATTACTAGAGTAAATTGCCAAGGACAATCCAGCAATGAAGGAAACGATATTCTTTATCAGCGGAGACACTCTTTCACTTACACTGTCATGTAGACGATCAAATTCGCTACATTAATATAATAATACCGATACAGATGATTAAATTCATGGTTGCTGTGGCCATCTCTCCACTCCAAATCACTATCTATAATCTTGTTGAACAATTTCAATTTCAATTCCTTGATCAAAAATCAGTTACCTTCACCAATTGAATAGAAAGAGAATGCCACAAAAACCGCTCTGCAATTGTAAAAACCCAAGCAATTATTCCGTAGATGGCGCAAATTTTAATCAAATTTGTAATATTGTGTACTAGAGCAAGTTCTCCTCCTTTGCTATATTTGGAAAATTCTTCAATGAACATTGCAGTTAAATAATTTCTAATAGGCATTGATAATCCCATTACGACAGAAGAGAAGGCCGCTAGCATCACGGTTTTCCATTTCTCTCGTACAAATTGTTGGATCATTTTCCAAGATCAAAAAAAGTTTAAAAATTGAGTTTAAAATGTTTTATTCTTTTACACAATACTTATTTTACTAGTCACAGGTGCAGATTGAGAGTCAGATTGAAAAGTTACTTGTGGAGTGTCTGATGTGCGTATTTTTTCCAGTTCAGTTCCGCCAGTAGTGTACTTGAACCTCCTTGTAGTTGTAGCTTTGCGCATATCTGTCCTTCCTCCAAAAGAGATTGGGTAGATTGTTAAATCCAGCAAATGGTCAAGTTTTTCGAATTCGCTAGCCGGAACGCCTGGGAGTACATTAGGATTATCTATCTCTTGTTGCCATCTTTCTCTATTTTCAGCTATATTCGTCAGGCATTGTTTAATGTAGTCGGTTTTGGAAAAGAGGAACCATGAGTCGAACAGCGGTGTCACCAAAAAGTCAATGAAGCCAATTTGACTACAATTAGAATCAATTTTACCATTTTGAGATATTTGTATCTTTTCGATCCATAAACTTGGAGACAGGGAGTCCTTGAGCCTTTTCTCTATCACCCTGGGGTTTAGTTATATAATTACTTGTCTAAAGAACTCTTCCATCACCAAATTTGTCCACCTCTTTGCTCGCTCAAACGTTTTGACTGGATTGCCTAAATCTCCCAGTTTTACCACCATCTCCATTACTAAATGCCTGTCAGCATCATCTTCAAGCTTTAAAGACGAAGAGGTAACTTTGCCTTTGAATTTACTGATGAATTGGAAATGCTGCGCTAAATCAGTAGCTAGCACTATTGATATTATCATCTTGCGGCATTGTCTGAATTGATCTGGCGACATGCTTTCAAATATATTTCCACCTGCTAACTTTGAGAGTTCAAAAGCCCTTGCCACATGGTGTGATTCTAAAACAGCAATATCGTTGTATAGAACTGCCATTGGGTGGTTCATTTGCACTAAAAAGTTGTTGTTGATTCCAGGATGGTCCAAATCATGGACTGCACTCGCTATTATTATACTAAAAATTTCAAGTGGGGTAAAGTTGGTAACAATGTCTGTGTTAAGCAGTAGCAAGACAGCAGTTTGCAACACATCAGTTGCGTGAATACTATTGTGATAAGGCAGCTTGTTGTAGGAAGACTCTACCCTTTCCAAAAATGTTTGTGTAACTGTAGTGCTAAGTGAGAATGTTTCAAATAAGCCATACTTTTGTAACAAATGCAGGGTCAAGAAACACAGTGGAGACCCATCAGTAATTTCAGCCAATTTGAAGCAGTCAAACTCCGGGGAGCAGCATTTTTCTAATTCGGTGTTGATTTCTGATATGTTTGTTTGTGATATAGCCGGTAAGATCATTGGTTGCTGTTGCATTTCCAAATCTAAATTTGTTTTAGAATTGATTTTTCTTGGCAATGTAGCCGACTCTCTTTTGTCGGAATTCTTTAGATTTTTAGTCATCAGCAAAGACGACTCTATCCAGGTTTTGGTATCTTGGTCAATACCTTTTCCATCTTTATCATTCACTTCTCCAAGATTCGCCGCAAAGAGACCATCAGATATTAAAGTAGAGAGAATAGCGTCTAGGGTGTTGACGATTGGATCGTTAGGATCAAATCTTGTTTTTACAGTATTGATCGCGTCCAGGACTTTTTGCATTGGAGTTTCTACATTGTATTTTGGGGCATTTTGACTATTTTTGTTTGAGTTTTGTAGCGCTTGAGCCAGCTCTTTATTTTTTTCTAATAATTGGGCATTAGCAATGGATATGGATACGGGAGCCATTAATGATTTCACTAAATTTACTCTGGTATTGTTAAAGGATCCAGACTGTAGGCGATTTTCTAAATAAACGACTCCTGTGACTATATTTTGATGCTTGATTGGGCAACAAAGAATTGACTTTGGTTGGTTTAGCTCAAAATATTGATCAGATGTCAGGTTGCTGTCAGTAGGGGTATCAAAGTAAACTTTAGCTTCTTGCGTTCGATATACGTAATTAAGTAACGATGTTGGGCTTATTTCGCTTGTTTCAGAAGAGTCCGAGTTGATGATTTTTCGGAGTTTTAGGGTGCTCTTTTCTGCAATGAAAAACATTGCCTTGGTCGCCCCTGTGTTATTCATCAAATGTCCCAGAATCTTATTTACCAAGGTGTCTAAATCCGTTTCATTTGTTATAGAATTTGTAACTTTCAAAACAGTGTTGATGTCAATATCCATTGGTTTTCTGCTATTCGAGTTGGTCTTTTGCGCTTCCGAAGTGGTAAACAAATCCATATCAGAAACTGTTTCTTTTGTCGAATATCTAGACTTTCTATGAGTGCTAATTCTTCTCCCTGTTGAAGGGAATTTGACTGTTTCAGAGTACTTTAGCTGCATTTCAATAGCTTTTCCTTCGCATCCCCACTGTTCCCATAGAGAGAAGGCACTCAAGAGGAATACTTTAGCAATTCTTTTCGATTTCAAGGAAAGCCAGTGGTTTGCGTAAATTTCGTTAATCCATGCGGCAAAGAACAAATTGTTGGCATTGTTTGCACCTTCGATTGCCTCTTCTAAATTTTCCATCACCCCAATTGAATTTTGAAGTATTTTTTCCTTAGATTAGGTCAAATAATACCTTAAATGAAAGCGCAAAAGGGTACTTGAACGCATGTTCGGCTGAAGCTTGCGCTTTGATATGCATATTCATTATTTCCAAATATTGATCAATTCCAGACAACAGAAATGCCCTTTCATCAGTTGATTCAGTGCGTATAGCTTTTTCTGATTCCACAATTATCATACATAATAAAACGTCCACATACCTAAAATAAGTACAATTTACATCCAAGTGCCCTTTAAATAATCTAAATTCGATTTCAGCTCTTCTAGCTGAGAAAATCTACATTCACGAGAATAGATAAAGTTTGAAAGCGTTCTAACATGGAATTGAAGAGCCTTTACTGTTGCTATTGGAGAAATCTGCGAGTCGCTGTCCACTAAACCGTTTGCAATTCCTTCAAATTCACTGAATACAAGCTCCCATGCTGATTTGTATTGTTTGTATACTCCAGTGTGAAGTTTAAAATGTTTTTCATATTCCTTGATCTGGGAAAGTGTTTTTCCTGTCGGAAGAATGTTTGATGAAGCAAAAAGAATCATCGCATCAAACGCTAAGCTGATATTTTGGCTATCAAGTGCTAAAGACACAATTTGATTAGTTTTGCTGAAAGAATCAAAATATACAGAGAAAAGGCTACTTCCTATTTGCAAGTAGTATAGAGCCATTGCTTTCTTCTCTACATCGAGAAATTGTATCCCTTCCATTACCAATTCATGAATGTGAGCTGCTTGTTTAAAATCATAAATTTCAAAAGAGTGGCCAACAAACTTTTTCAGAACCAAAGAAAAATAAATCATCGAGTAATCATTAACCCCATCAGTAATAGCCAGCGTTGCTCCCTAATGTTAACAATATGTACAATTAGCGCAAATACATGGGCGTATCTAGTATTTTTTAGCTTGATTTGGCAAATTTGGAAACAATTATAGATCAAGGAACTGGCAATCTGATATTCCTCGCTGACTGATCTACGGCAGGCAAGAATTTCTGGAATGCTAAACTGATCAAGAAGTTTGCTTAAATTTTCAATGCCGTCTCTCTCGTTATGTGGAGCCCAACTAAATGTTGCAAGTAACTTTCCCAAGGTGCAATTAGCCGTTGTCATCAACGCCAAAGCCTCTTCAGTTTTGTTTTGGAACACTAAAGATTGAATTTGCAATGAAAAGCATTTTGATTTGTAATTGTCGTCGAGGGTAAAGTGGGAATTGATACTTGCGTACAAGGATTCAGCTCGAGCGTGATCTCCTGCCTTCATGTACACTAAAATGAGGGCATATTTGATCTGAAACACCAACTCAGAAAAAGATTCAGAAGAGCAAAGACCTTCCAATTTCTCTGTAATTTGAAGCGCTTCCTCCATTTGTGATAAGGCAGTTTCGCTTGAGTATACAGACGAATTAAAGGCAGTCTTATAGAATATTTCAGCAACAAACAAAAGCTCCTCTGGATCACTGATCAAATGAGATACATTTTTGTAGTGTCTTGCTGCATCAATCATCTTTGTAGTGCTTTTTTCTTCAAAATATAGATTTTTGTAGTACCTCGCCGCAGAAATAGCAAAATTCGTCTTTAAAGAATCATCAACCATTTCTAATAGAGCGTCGTGAACCGACCAATGACAAAACTTGTAGCCCTGAATATTTTCAAGTGTAGCCGCACTCCCTGCCTGCTGGACAAGTGATGAGTGGCTATTCCCAGATTTTAAAGAGGTTCTATCAGAGGCCACCTTCTTTTGAGCATAAATAGGATTCAAATAGCCCTTCACAATTGCAATACTGAGTGAATTCATAATATTCACAATAGGAGTGTTTAATATTCCAGAAACCACTCTAATGTCGAATTTTAATCCTAGATATGCACCACAAAGAAGAAGAGAGACTGTTTTTGAATCTAAATTGTGCAAATCTTTCTTCAAGTGGTCTATTTTGGTTTGGGCAACCTCGGCTGTAGTTTCAATAGTTTCCAAATCCCAAGTCCAATGCAAATTCTTTTGATCAAATCTAATGGTTTGATTTTTCTCGCACTGTTTTATAATTTCAGTGAGTGCGTTGTAATTTCCAAGTGTTTTTCTGTGAAGTACTTTGGCCAGGTCAAGCGTACTTTTTGAGATGGGGTTCAACAAACCAGTCAAGAATTCGTTCACCTCTTCAAGATTCAAATCACGAATAATCAGTTTTGTAACAAATGGTCGGAGAATATCCATAACGCTTTCTTCAGGCAATTCTCCTTGTGAATCGTCAGTAATCCCAACAAAAAAGTATGATGATCTTAATTGGCTATTGAGTAGATACTTAAGAAGCTCCAAAGACCCCATACCTGCCATCAAGTTTCCCAGATTGACTATGATTGGCCTGTCAGAGGAACCAAACAAATCCAAGAATAGTAATATACATTGGAAAAGAGCTGTTAGATTTTCTCTCAAAATACATTCCACATTGTCCTGCACATCCGTAGTAATATATGAAAGCGAGGGAATAAATCGACACAGCAGTCTAATGTTGTCATCCCCCAATTGGTTCTTCAATTTATCTTCCCAACTTCTTAATTCTTCTGTTGACTCGGTCAAAATAATTCCAACAATTTGCTCCAATATCGATTTGAAAGCAGCATATGGTACTCCATAGTCGCTGATTGAAATTTTTGCGGAAACTATATTAGCAATTGGATTACTAAGAAAAGCTCCTTTGGATATCGCATAGTTGGTCAATTTCTTTATGATTGCAGTTTTTCCGCCGCCAAAGGGACTATTTAGACATACAACAGTTGGTTTTCGTTTTGTAAATTCGGTTAACTGCCATTCATCAAACATTCCCAATAATTGGCGTATTTCATTGACTCTCCCAACCGGTTCCGAAGAAAACCGTATAGTTTGACTGTAATCTTTCTCCCCTACCTTCCCATCATAATTTCTTAATGCCTCTGCAATTTTTTCGTTTGAAAGCTTTTCATTAATTCCTTGGGCTTTTTTGTAAGATTCGATTAGCTCAATAATCTTCTGAATATCGTACTTGATTGCACTCCCAATTTGATATCTATCTGCGGGATCTTTCTTGGTCAGTTTGAGGATAATCGCTGATATAGGGGCAGGAATTGATTTGTTTATATCTGTAGGGTTTGGAATCTGCATTGCCAAATGAGAATAAACGATTTCCTAATGTTAAGAAAGTTCATACTGAGACTTCTGCAAATTTGAATGGTTTATATCCTACAAAGCATTCCCACATGGTAATACCCAAATTGTAAAAATCTGAACGATAATCAATCACCCTCTCTGTTCTCCCTGTTTGCTCTATTGTTAATTCTTTCTACCTGGCGACACATAGGCGTAGTTTTGATTTACAAAGTGGTAATGCGGCAGGTCATCGTTACTCTGGGCATACATAAAATTTGCCAGCTGAACGTCTAGCTTATCATCCTTCTTTGTGATATAAATTGAATCAGGATTCACATTCAGATGGACATATTTTGCGTGGTGTACTTTTTCTAATGACTGAACTACTCTTAGAAAAATTTGCAAAAGTTCTTCTCCTGTCAAGAGAGGATGCTGGACATCTGGCGCCTTGTGTTTTACTAAATCCAGGTGTTCGTCACTGGTAATCTCTTGTGAGTGATCTCGCGGTAGATAATCTCTCAGCGTCGAATCACTAAAGTATTCATACACAGTTGCCAAACACCCTTCCTCGTACATTTTTTCTACTGCCAGTGGATTTGGTATAAGGTTCTTTTCGGCGTATTTTCTTTCACTTTGTAGATTAATGTGAGATATTTTGTCAAATTCTGCTTGTAATAATTGATTAATTCCTTCTTGATAATATGTAGCTGCGTATATGATTACATCCTTTTTTGCTTTTGATTTTCCTCTTACAGTGGAAATACCTGTCTCATTATTCGTGCCTAGAATTTCCAGGTGGTCATAATTAGGCAAGTCTATATAATCACCCATGTAATAAGTGTTTAAAAAAATAGTGTTCGTCGAAATTAACACCTTGCCATTGTTTTAGAACAATGAAATACGTCAATACAAGACGGCCAATCATATCGCGTTAACCAGACCTGAACACATTTTCATTATGGAAGGGCTAATTAGAAGCTACAGGCTCTCAACAGCTGGTATAAATCCTTTGGTAGGATGATGCGGAAGTGAATAATATCCATACTAAGCGAAAAATCGAATCACTGAAATTTTGACATTGGGTGGCACTTGAGGTGATTTTAGTGAGTCAAAGATCACCCCCTACTCCAAGTTCGGAGCCGATCAAAAATTCTTTTCCAAATGACAAACAAGGATAAACTAATTGTATTTGATACAACCCTCAGAGATGTAATACTATCTAATCGCAGGGGGAGCAATCTCCTGGAGTAACTCTGACTGTAGACGAAAAGGTGGAAATTGCAAAACAACTCTCCAGATTGGGAGTCGATGTTTGTGAGGCAGGATTCCCAGTTGCTTCTCCTGGAGATTTTAAAGCCGTAGAAAGGATTGCAAAAGAAGTCGGTGCATTGCTTCATGGAAGAAAAAACAAGGAACCAATGGTGATCTGTGGTTTAGCCAGAGCAGTAGAAGGCGATATTCAAAGAGCATATGATGCTATCAAATCTGCACCAAGGCATCGAATCCACACTTTTCTTGCGACATCAGATATTCACTTGAAGCATAAGTTGAAAATTTCAAGGGACGAGTGTGTGAATAGAGCGGTAAACGCTGTCAAATTTGCAAGATCTCTTGGTGTGACCGATGTAGAATTTTCTTGCGAAGATGCGGCTAGATCTGATCGTAATTATATATTTAACTTTGGCGAATTCTTGGTTATTGTATTAAAAGCTGTAGTCGAGGCAGGAGCTACTACCGTGAATATTCCTGACACTGTTGGATACACCACGCCAGAAGAATATGGTGGGCTAATTCGCTATTTGGTTGAGCATGTTGACCCTTCTGGCCAAAAAGTTGCATTTTCTACACACTGTCACAATGACCTTGGGTTAGCAACAGCTAATACTCTAGCAGGAGTGAAAAACGGTGCAAGGCAGGTGGAAGTTACAATTAATGGAATTGGAGAAAGGGCAGGCAATACTGCATTGGAAGAAATTGTAATGGCAATCCACACACATCCAAATTACTTTCCGGTTTATCACACGATTGATACTTATGTAACTATGTGTTAACTCTAGCAAATTTACAATACATCTCACATGGTTACAAAGAAAACCGGCATGCCAATCCAGCCAAACAAAGCTATTGTTGGCGGAAATGCCTTTGCTCACGAATCTGGTATCCATCAAGATGGCATGCTGAAAAACAAATCCACTTATGAAATTATTAATCCTGATATTTTGGGACTTCCATCAAAAGCTTTAGTTCTAGGGAAGCATTCAGGAAGAAATGCACTCCGCACACATATTGAAAAATTGGTCAAAGACACTGTCTATGAAGAAAAAATTCAAAATGATCCATCAATTTACGACAAACTATTTAAATCCTTCAAAAAGCTGGCGGATACTAAAAAAGATGGGGTCAATGACCAGGATCTATATGCACTTTTGGACGACCATTTGAACGTCATTACTTCGGGGATTGCCAAGTATGAATTTGAATCACTTTCGATTATGTCTGGCACTGGAATCCTTTCAACGGCAACATTGTCTGTTAAAGTCAAAGAAAATGATGAAGAATCTGTAGTAACAGATGCTGCCACTGGCCACGGACCTGTTCACGCCATATTCAACGCGATCAATCGTATCGTTGGGTTCCGTAATATTTTGGCTTCTTATGAAGTGAAGGCGGTCACTGAAGGGAGTGATTCCCTTGGTGGGGTGTATGTTAAAATCAAAAAGGCAAAAGATGAAGACCGTGCAAACAAGAAACCTCGTCTGGAAGAAACTTTGGAAATCGACGGAAATATTATTGGCGGACAAGGCGTAGATGAAGATATTTTGGCCGCAAGTGCAAAAGCATACATTAATGCTGTCAATCGCATGCTAAATGCTGAACGAAGATGGGTAAATCGCAACATTGATGTTTAATTCAATATATTTTGGTATTCACTTATAATTCATTGCCAATGGTAACCCACCCGTCACGCAAATTATTCTTTCTCCCAAAAATCTCTAAATACTTTCCATTTGGAACCAATTCTTCGATAATTTCATATATGCGTTCTGGTTTCTGAGATTGTCCTCTCCTTTCCGAATATATAACATCCGAACACACACCTCGTTTATGGATATCTTTTCCCTTCTTTCCAACCAGACAAGTCTCTTTAGCATGTTGCAAATAATATCCATGTCCTTTTGCTACTCTTCTATTCACAGTTTGTTTAACCCAAGTTATATCATCAACATACTCATACCTTGATTAACACAAATTACCCCCACTTTTCCATCAATTCAAAAGCTTTTACAAATTTGTTGTTGATTACCCAAATAAATATGAATCCATTAGTTTGTAGTGTGTCTATAGGAAGCGACTCTATTAATGCATCTGGGAGTTGCTGGTACGCAATCGCTACACCTGCATAAGATTGTTTTACCTCTAGTTGGTTGGTTAGAAGCAAGCTGCCATGGCGGGTCAATACAGATTACATCAAACTGACAATACTCTGCTAATTTATTCCATTCAAAATCAAGTACATTGGCTTGTTACACTCTATTTACCTTTGATGGGCACGCACCATTCAGGAGCATTAAATTCTTCATAATACTTGTCATTGATTTCAACATTTGTAAGCAGCTTTAGTTCTGTGTATAATTTCTGTATTTCTGATTCTAGGTCTTGTTTCCTTTTTAACAGGTCCTTCAAGATCTGGTCGTCGACTACCATTTTTAGATCAAAAAAAGTTTATTGTCCAGTTGGCATCTTGCCAAACGAAAAGAAGCCACCGCGTAGTTTCCCATTCATCTGACTGCATCTTAGAGATTAATCCTAAGGCAGACCTTACTTTCAAGTCACCAAAAACGTGTTATTACATGATTTATTAAGTGACTTTTTTGTTAATGTTTGTAAACCCAATGCCAACAGAAGTTAAAACCACAGTCCTGGTTTCTTTATCAGGATTGAGTTTGAAAGTTGTTCCGAAAAAGGTTTTGAGGTCGCGCAAGTATTGAATTCTAAGATTAATGACTAATTACGTGAATGGAGATAGAGTTCCTACTCTAATTTTCCCGACATCTTCTGGACCAAGGGTAATAAATAAGAGATTAAGCCATTGGCTAATGGTATCAACTGTTCCACCTTTTTTGATTTCAGTCAATAATTGTCTAGCAGTGCGAACACCTAGGTCTTCGGGTGTAGGAAAGTTATAATCATTTGCTAGCATACTAGATAACCCTTCCTCTTCAACAACAGGGCTAACTGAATCTTGGAACATTTTTGATTGATCAAATTCTTGCAACTTTGGTCTCTTTCTTGGCTGATAGGCACATTCAGTAGAAATAAGGGCGTCAGTGGTAGATTCTGCTACCAAAGACAAGGCATAACCAGGTGAAGATCCGCTTTCGCTACCTTTGTAAACATCAGTATAAATATATACGTCAGGGATATATCTAGAAAGGATACTTCTTGCAGATTCAACTACTCTATTCGCCATCTGAGGTGACATTCTAGTGCAATAAGCAATTCCTCTAATCCTTTTAATCAAGCCACCGTCAACAAACTGGACTGGTTTCAGTTGTTTCACAATTGGACAAGTAAAAGTAACTTGTCCTCCCCCATTAGGGACTGCACCTCGTTTGTTGATTTTCAGTTCAATTCCGTCACCAACGCCAAACTTTTGCAGCTGAGGGAGCAAAACTGTTCTGATCGAGTCAACCGAAACATCAATATTGTCGTTTGTAATCCCATTTAGAGTAAGCGATAATGGTGTTTTACAAAATGGTGCTAGCGCTACTAATGGCTCCAAAAAATATCCAATCGCTCTTGTTTTTGGGCAGTCGTGATTAATACTACCTCCACTGATAACACCAGGGTGGTAGGTTAAACTGGTTCCTGTGTAACTAATCTCGATGGTACTTCCGTTTGTAATCTTCTCAATCAACCGGATGAAACTGGCTTCGTAGTCTGGAGTTAAAACAAGTATACCTGTCAGACCGGTGTGTTCCTGGTCATCAGTTCTAATATTTTGTATTCTTACAGATTTACCAGAGAGTGTAGCAAGAACAAGCCGCTGTCTGAAATGGTTGTGTCCTTGGAACTTTAAAGTTTCTTTCTTTACTACAACCATCAACAAAAAAACAAAAAAAAATAAAAATCCAAGTCGGGGGTTAGGGTTGAAAGAATCGAATTTGAATATTTGACTAGGATTCATTCAGCTATTGATTTCGACTTGAGGCCGGTGGATTCATTCAGCTATTGATTTCGACTTGAGGCCAGTCGATTGCGCTTTATGTCTGCAACCAATAATGCTAAGTACGGCAGTAATCCTGCAACGGGGCGAAAGCCAAGAATATATTTCTAGTAAGCCTGCTATTCTCATAGTTACTTTAATTATAGGCTTGCTGGTATCAACTGGTTATATCCAACTATATTGCGAATTGCGCAATAACTCAGGGATTACTTACTACAAAGACAAGTTACTAAAAGCCATTATATCTCTCTGTTTTATTAATGGTAGCTGTTGCAGCCAAAATCCTGTTTTTGAGTGTAGGTAAACAAACTGATTTATTTACAAGTAAACACATGAGTGATTGTCAAGATCTTTAACTTGATATAATTTGAAATGGACGACCTGCTGAATGATGATATTGAATTGACTCCAGAGGAATTGGCAAAGCTGATGTTGCCATCTACAACATTGATTTTACCGTGGCAATCAGTACAGAAAAAGATTGAAACAATTGTTGCAAACAACTATTACCAAGCCAGTATTCATAGCATTGATCTAGGGCCCGCATCCGGTGAAGAAGATGATGAGGAGCAACACCATGATGAAAATTCAGCATTGAATGTAAGTATTCCCACTGGATTTCAGATTTTACGTACTATCGGACCTTCTAAAATGCCAATCAAATCAGTTATTGCACTATCACAAGGCGAATCTACGAAATTGGGATGCATTGATAGCCAGTTTGCTCATATTTGGCAGGGGAACTCACATTTAACTAAAGTTGCAATTGGACAAACCAGGGGAAATAATATGGATAACGCTTCCCCTTTATCCGGGTTAGATTTGTGGATTTATGTTCCAACATGGAAAATGATTATCCTATCAACCACCGCGTTGGAAATTAAAGTAAGTGCTTCTAATTCTAGCTAATGGACACTCAATTCAAAGTATTATCTACAATATCAGTGCCTAAACCAGTTTTGTGGTATTATATATCTAATGAAAGTTTAGAATTTGTTGACGCACAGCAACCATACCTGATTACCGGAAGTATAGGTCGCATCACATACTACAATTTCAAGAATGTCTCTAAACACTCTAGGAATACAGGAATGATCGAATTAGACTCTTCATTTTTAACAATCAGCGACTTGGATATAGATGATTGGATATCTGGCCTAGCGGTTGACCAAAAACGAGAGTTGTTGTTTGCAGTTTACGAGAACCATGTTAATGTAGCCATAATTAATTCAGATTTATAATCTCAAAACTGGAGTTTTAATAGAAAAATTGTCAGACATACATTTAGCACCAATAACTCAAATACTGTTGTGGCTTCCCTTAGGTTACTGGATCACAGCTTCCAAAGATTCAACCAGTAATCGAAATGTTGATTCTAGTAAAAGTTTGGAATTCTCAAAATTGTTTGCTTTTCCAATTTAAAGAACACTATCAACCTGTTACTGGGATCTGCATTGCAACAGTCGGAAATGAATCTAAATCAACTTATTTGCTATCTTGCTCTCTAGATTGCACTATAAGAATGTGGAACTTGGAAGATGGCTTTTGCATCAATAGGTAGCTTTTAGTAACCAAGATATAACGCTGGCGAACCGATTCTGGGAATTCAATGGCTTAAAGACTGTACATTTCAAACTTTTACAGAATTTAATATTACAGTATGGGCTCTAAACCGTTTCTTTAGTGTATATTGTACATTAGGGTAAGTCGGATTAATATACAGGACTCCTTTAACTAGTTTGAGAAGAGTAACTGCGAAATCAATTCCTTCAAGAATATTTGGATTTGGAAGTGATGGATCGATTTTAATAATCTCACCTCGCTCTGGTCAAAAACTTATAATTTCATTTCCATTTGTGCGAAATACGGTAATAGTTGAAGGAGTCTATGACATGCAATTAAGTAAAAACTGTTAACGTAGATCGAATTTACCTATTGGCGGACACTGGATCAATTCTGGTTTACACCGCCTTTTTTAGCCCTTGTCTGATGGCTGAGGAATGGGAATATACTGTGTTTCAAGAGAAAGTATGCTGCATGACTGGTTTGCCGTCTCAAGAGCATTTTGAAACTATAATGTATAATAATGCTCCTATGCAATACTATTTATTAATCTGTGGTACAGATTCCGGCCAAATTGTAACCAGAGATATACGAGATCAAGGTTTCCAATCGTTTGTGATTCAAGCTCATGGTGCACCATGCATTCAGGTGCTGGTTGACGAAAAAGGAGAGAAGCTTACGTCCTGTTCATTGGGTAATTGTTACTAATTCCAGATGGAACTGTTAAAGTGTGGAAAATCAACTACAAGCATTCTGAAATTGGTGAAAAATATATTCGAAATGTGAAATTAAAGAATGGTACAAAACACTAACGAAAGGAAGAAACATATACATGGAGCTGACACTTTTATCTTCTCTACAAATTGCCAATACTGTTCCAGAAGGAATAGCATACGATTATAAACAAAAGGCTATTGGTGTAGCCACAAAAAATAGAGAAACTTGGGTATTTCAAGAACGAAAGGAAACTCCAGATTCATTTAGTAAATGTAAATTGATTCAGTTCGTTTAAAGCCCCACCCCAATGAAGATGATCATGTGAACACAATCACAAAGTTAGACGTCCTTCAAACGCTACCCATCCTGGTTAATGCCAGCATTGACGGAATAGTTAAAGTCTGGGATCTTCAATTCAATACATTAATTAGGTTATCAGATCACTAATAGCTAGGGAAATTCAATTTAACGACCCTGTTTCCAGTGTTATTTTTGCAAACCCAAGAGGTGATTTGCTGGTGGCACTTCCCATCGAAATAGTCCTTGTTCAAGTCCAAGATTATCTTCCACCAGAATATCTAGAAAGGCTGCTACAATTCTCTTTTGAAGATGATGAGTTGGAAGCGCCAGAAAAGTTTGATGTGTCAAGTAAGCACTGGAAAAAGCAAAAGAGGTTGGCCAAACAAGATGAAAATCCATTACTTTGGGAACAACTGTAAGTTTATATTAAAATACAGGAAAAATATGTTTGGCATTGATTTTGATAAAAAGCCGTTAGATATCTTGGACCAATTGTTGCCATTAAGGAAAATTCGTGAAACAGGTGTAAAATATACCAACGTATTTGAGGACAACCAGCCTGTCGAACAAACACCAAAATCTAGAAGAATGACTATAGCCAAATATGACACAGAGTCAAATTTATCTGAACAAATCCCGAAAAAGAGGTTCTTTGATGACGATGAGAATGAAAAGGTAGTATACAACGTACCGGAACTTTCATTAGAAAAAATGCTTCAAGGCGAACGTCCAAAAACATACGAAGATGATGCTTCTGCGCAGCTAAAAATTGTAAATCCATTGGAAACCGAACCGGAAGTTGTGTCACTGAAAGCACCAGTAATACCACCAATTTCGTCAACAACTACAGATGCCCCAGTTAAGGAAGCAAAGACAAAAAAGAAAAAGGTTGACCGTCTAGAAGCGATGGAGCTGGTTCAGCGCAATAGGTTAAAAAAGCTGATAGAGGAAAAAGAATCAAAGAAAAAAAAAGATCAAGAAGCATTGAAAAAGCGAAAAAATGCCGCACTGGATATTCCTAGACCTAATGCACAGGGACTACAAGGTCCAAACTTGAATTTGATTCAGAAATCCAAAGAAGAAGAAGATATCCCCGAATTACCAAAAAAGAATGCAAGAAGTCGCTCGATGGATGAACTTTTGAAATCTACTGATTCATTGCCTCCGATAGATGAAGTAACTATAAATTACTATGGCATGTTTGATGATGACGACGATTTCGAGCCAATACCACCAGTTCCTGCTGAAGAGGAGGAGACAGAAAAGAGCGGAAAGAAGAAAAAGAAAAAGGGCAAAGGTGATAAAGGAGACAGGACTCCTGTGGAAGAATTCGTGGTGCCTTTATCCCAAGACACCAAAGAAGAGATGAAGGCAGAGTCTAATGGAAATATACTTATTTCTCCAAGTAAACAAGACCAATCTATTGACGAATCACAATCAGCACCGGATGTATCTCAAGCAGAAGTGTCCGCAAAAGGGTTTGCCAATGGTATTGACGTTGAGGGTATCAAGTAATAACATATTAACAATAGCTTTTCAGCAGAGTACCAAAATGCAGAGTTGTATAAAAGAAAATTAGCAGAAATGATAATGATAGATGGCAACAATGACGAAAATTTTAGAAATGTTATTTTTGACAAGAAATTGGGATTGTTTAAGACTCAGCGTAACAAGGTTAATGGAAATTACAGAAGTTATTATCCGAAAGAAGGTTTAAAAAATCACAAGATGAATATTCAACCTCGCAGTAGGGAAACAGGAGACTCTCAAGGTGATGACTTGATGGAAGAGCAGGATACGGTTCAAAGTGCATGGAATCTGGAAAATAGTGAGCCAAAAGGTCCTCCAAATCTTCACGAACAGAATGCAGCCTCAGTTGCATGGGGGCTTTTTAAAATTGCATTAAAACAGGCACAGCTTAAAAAAGAAGGTCTGCTATCAGAGAATGTGGTTAAGGACTTAAAGTCGATTTATGCAGGAGATTTTTCATACAAAATGAAGAACCCAAGGTACAAGGCTCCAATAAAGAAGGAGATAAAGGAAGAGAAAAAGAAGCCTGCAACGACACGCACTGGACAAATATTTGTAGGGATAATTGATGGAGACAAAGAGACAGAAAGATTAAACAAAGCTATTCAGGCTGCTCAGAGTCAAACCAATCTACGCGATTTAAAAGCACTCTTTCCAAATGAAAACCCCAGGGTTGGGTTTGAGGATGAAAAAAGATCTAAAGAAGAAGCTAATGAAACAGCCCAAGCTTTGATCCCTCCAAAACCTCCTACTCCACCAAGAGATAAGCGATTTTTGTTTATGCCTCAGCGAAACAGATATAATGATGAAAAAACCAAAGTTATGACCATAGACGAGGACCTAAATCAAGAGCAAGAAGCATTACTTCCACAAAAACCTACCAAATCCCAGAGTAAAGGAAACCTTTTTGCTAAACCCGCTTTAAAGAAGCCTGAACCTCTATCAAAAATTTCCAAAGATGCACAAAACAGATCTTTGGCAAAAGATCAACTGTACAAACAGGATACCATAACCGGATGGAATGAAGTCAATAATGATTTGCAGCTACATCCGGGTAAAATACCCTCCAAAAGTACAAAAGAAATAATGGAACAAACTATCAGAGAAGACTCCCCTCCTAAAACCGCAGCAACCAATGAAGGTGACTTGGATATGATGAACATTTTAGCTAGTGCGCCATGGTTTCCTGATTTTTCAGTAATTTCTATTAATATTAGGACAAATCAAATATTACAGTAGAGACTCTAGTAAAGGGATTGATGGATGTATTACAAAATGAAACAATGGATGAAGACAGCAAAGTCGAGGCTGCTTTATGTATGCGATTTGTAGAAGAAACGTTTGAAACCGATTTTCAGTCACTCAAAGAATTTGTGTTAAACGCCGAATTGGATTTATTGGAAGTAGCACCTGCAAAGCTTCAAGTTCAAATTATAGAGAATCTTGGTGCTTCGAAGCAGCCTACAGAGTCGATCATGCTTTCTTTAATTACAAGTTTAAACAGCAAAGAAGAAATGGTCGTTAATGCAGCAATTGATGCTTTGGGTAATTTCGGTATTTCAACCAAAGAATCGTTAAATGAAGCAATGAAGAAATACCACATGTTTAACCAATACCGAATAGAAACTCCCAAAGAAAAATTTGTACATCCGTTGGATCTCCTTATCCAGAAAATTAATAGTGAGAAAGAAGGAAAGTATAAATTATCTTTCGATAAAGTAGAAATGTGGAGACGCAAAGTAGACCCAAGGATACAAGGCTTGGTTGTACTTCGGCCCGATAGCAGCCTGGTTACTTTGGTTCCTAAAGAAAGACACCGACGTCAAGCAATGCATAACACAAACCAAGCGGTTAATTTCAGTACAATGAACGTGAATAGAAAGAAAAAGAAGCTACCATTTTATCAAAAAAAGGGATACGAAAAAATAATATAATTCTATTGAGAGAAATCAACATTTTTGGCTCCTTCTTCTACATACATTTCTAGTTTCAAGAATTTCGCATCCATACTTTTCAGCGGTATAATCTTTCCCTCCTTTACTTTTAATTCATCAAGTGCAGTTGGTACCAGATTAACTCCTTTTAACGGTGTAGGGTCTTGTCCATCGATTTCTACCCACACGTTCCAAGTTATATCTACATTAAAACTAGTTACCATTAGGGAGTGGCAGCAGAGTTGAATCAAGGCAGGACAGCTTTAGTAGGAATGATCGCAAGAACGTAGACAGCTCAGTTACACTCAAAACACCAAAATTCAATTTCTATTTACCTGGTTGGTTGAGATCAACATACATGTGACTTATGGCAATGGAATATTTCTCTATTATCTCTATTTGCTTAATTCCTACAAATATTTTGGAAACTCTTCCTTTTTTCAAATCCGGCTTGATTGTCTCTAGTAAATCTTGTATATATCCAATCAGTTCTGGATGCCTAGCCTGTTTAGTGGGAACCCCATATAGTTTCACAGTATCAAACAACTCTACAGTTACTGTAAAGTACCAGCTGGATAAACATTGCGAATGTACAGGATAAAATGAATTGCTGCTTCTATAAACTCGATTATAATTTCCAAGGTTTGTTCCTGCGTTGGTTTTTCCATTAAAATTGAAAAAGAAAAACATTATCTATGTAACTGATCTTCAAAAAATTATCTGGGTGCTCTTTATTATTCTTACTGTAATGACATGATAGAAAGTAAATATCACGGAATACCTCCAGCCATGACAATAAGAGCAGTCTTACACGAATTAACTTTTTGTATATTTTGCTGTGAAATACATGAAATCGGAAATGCTATTTTCAAATATGTAATGTGCACATGCAGCACAAAGATCTCGTTTTCCGGTCATTAATAAAGACGAAATATTTTCTTTCTGCCAAAATTGAGTCCATATTTTCCACTTCATTTAATTTTTCCCACATGAATAATTTGGAAGCTGGCAATCACATTGAATTCATTAACCAGTTCGACACATTTTTATTCGACTGCGATGGAGTGATTTGGCAAGGAAACGATTTGATCCCCGGAGTAAAACAAGTGCTTTTGGAGTTGCGTAGGCTAAGCAAACAAATTCTATTCGTTTCCAACAACAGTACAAAGTCACGAAAAAGTTACCTAAAGAAATTTGAATCTCTTGGAATACAAGCCTCTGTTGATGAAGTATTCGGGTCAGCTTATTGCGCTGCTTACTATATGAAGCACCAATTAGCATTTCCTGCTGCCAAGCAAGTATACGTTGTTGGGATGCATGGAATTTGTGATGAATTGGAATCGCAAGGGATCAAGTAACTTTGCTTTAACTCAGGTATTGTGGAAGCGCTGATGATAACGAAAATATCTCTGATATGGCTCATATTGGAGATATAAACTATGAATCCAACGTAGGTGCTGTGCTATTTGGATTTGACATTGATTTAAACTACAAGAAATTAGCCAAAGCTTTCACCTATCTTCAAAACAAGGATTGCTTGTTCCTCGCGACAAACAGTGATTTAACTTACCCCGCTGCTGGAACCATCTTTCCTGGAACCGGTGCACTACTTGCCGCATTATCAGCACCCCTTGAGAGACAGCCTATAGTATTAGGAAAACCACACCAAACAATGCTGGATTGTATAGTTGATAGTAAACATTTGAATAGGGAGAGAACCTGTATGGTTGGTGATAGGCTGGACACTGATATTGCATTTGGAAAGTTGGGTAAACTGAAGACGCTATTGGTTATGACTGGCGTTACAAATCAAGAAGCTTTGGATAAATCTGAAATCATTCCTGATCATGTAATTAGTTCACTTGGCTCACTAAAGTTAATAAATTAGTTTCACAAAGGAAATTCAAATTTTATTCGAGTGATAGGCATGGGTGCTTGCGAATGGGAGGGGCGAGTAACGGTAATGCTTGGAGAGCAACCTACTTGAGTAAAGAACGATGCTTGTATAGAAAACACTTTATTTTAAATTACTCAGATACAGCCATGGAAACAGCAGATTTTGAATCATCCACTGATAAAGGTCCAAGAGTTTTTCTCCATTCTCTTTCATATTCATCCCATCTCTTGAACGATACCAAACTAGACGCGAATGCACCATCATCTTCATGGCCATGTCCTGCTTTGGATTGTTCCTCACCAGAAACTTTACGGGTTTCACCCCATGAGAAATCATCAAAGTTCCAGAATGAATAAAGAGGGAATACAAACTGCCATATCGGAAGCGCCAGCAAGTACAAGAGCATCCATAAAACATATGAAAGTTTCTTGCCAGTGAAAAGTACAATAAAGCCAGGTAGGAAAATAACAATTGCCATAACAGTTGTGGTGAGAATACCTGTAATATTATCTGTCGAGTATTGGGTTTGGAAAATCGCGCTGAAGATCAAATAATAAGTTGCACAGAGACCCGCAGGCAAAACTGCTGTTGAGAGCAAATCCATTAATACAACAAACTAAAATTACTTTTAAATTACCTGCATAGAAAAGCAAAAAGTACCACAAAGGGCGTCAACCATTACAAGTTCCATCAAATTGTGAACTGTGGAGTTGATCCATCTACGACGCTGTGATAATAGAGTTTTAAAATCGTCAGGAACAACGGTTTTACAGAAAGCTTGAGGAACGTAAACTACGTGTTTGTTTGGGAACTGCTTCAGCATACTGGTAGTCAAGAATCGATCTTCACCAAGTAATAGCAAATTCTTTTGGTGCAAATTGTAAACTTCGTTGGTAGAGTATTGTTCAATGATATCCGGATTTCCCAAAATTGGAATAATCATATCCTCTTTCGCATTGGCTTTGATTCTCCACATACAGAAACAACCCGGTAAACATGTAACCCCACCAAATAACGATTCAAAGGCTTTTCCCATCTGATGCGAAATGAAATATTCAAATACTTGAATCATTGTCACCCAGGAATCTTTCTTGTTAGCAATACGAGTTTCTCCGCAAAGCCCAATAATTTGGTGATCATTATGTAATGCATTAATTAAATATCTCAACGACATCTTGTCAACCATAGTGTCTGCATCAACCATAAGAACTGTTTCGTAAAAATCAGGGGTGACACCAGTGATGTGATGAATCTTCCTGAAAATGTCATAGTCCAATGGAGTCATACGATCATTTAATGTAACCCTAGAGAAGAAATTCATCAGAATTAGCTGGGAGTCTCTTTTACCTCTGTTACCCGGTTTTGGACCGCTAGCTTCGTCAGGGGTACCACACTTTACAACCAAAATCATTGGAACTGCTCTACCTTGATAGTTATAGGTACCGCAGTATACTTGAGCCATATTGTGCTGCTTTGATCCAGTAGCTACAGCGACATAGGATTGTGCTTGAGGCTGCATTCCAAATCTCGCATCATGATTCATCATTGAGATCAGCATATTCGGTGTAGTTGTTGGATTACCACTGCCTTGTACTAGACCATCAGCAATAACAAAAAGTAATTTTTTGGAGTCATCATAGTCTGTTGCAGCAAGAGAATCCAGTGTTCCTCTTAAAGACTGCTCCCCTTCCGAATAACATGTAACCAGCATAACGGTAAATAAATCTGCTGGATGAGTTGGTGGACTGTAAGAGCCTGGCTGTTTCATTGAGAATGCCAATCCCCTTTGTGTTCCATTTTTAACACTTGTTTGCATGGCGTTGTGTTCTTCGTAAAGGAGCGGTTTTGCAGCTCGTATGCTTTCATATCTATTGACAATCATTTCTGGAGAAGGATCTTTGGCCAATTTTCTAGAATCGAACCAAGTGAAAATCAACGCCATGGTAAATTTACTGAACATAATAGTCAAGATGAGAGCTGAGACACCCCACGAAAACAATCTCGTTAAAATACATTGCATAGGAAGGGTGGCCAAGACACCAACATAATATCGTTGAGTAAGGCAATCTTTCAAATCTTTGCTGATTGATTTCGAATTTGACAGCAAATGGGTTGCGTCGTTCATTGTCTGAGCTTTTCTAATAAATGCATCTACAGGGTCGTTAGCTAAAGGAACTGGATAAGCAGTTAAATATGAATTAAAGTCCAAAATATTGCTATCTACCACAACCAAATTTCTGTTGATGATATCGTCCCATTGGAAAGATGGTTGTGGGTTGTATTTGATCGTGTGATTATTGCTCCCATACAAAGTATCATACAATCGCAAACCTTGTTGAGTAACTAGATTGTTGAGACTGATACAATCATTTGGCTCACAAGGAGAAGGCAACTTTGCGAACGCAAACTGCGAAACAGTGTCCTTATTACATGCTGTAATGGGAGGTCTTTGGAATACATCTGAAACATCATATCCAGCAAAGCTACTGTCTAATTGTTCAAACAGAGTATTAAATGGCGGATTCATCAATTGCGCATTGTATAGCTTTCCAAAAATAACTACTCCCCCAAAGGAATGTAGGGCTATGATTAAAAATAAGTACGAATGGAATTGTCAGGATTTGGGCACACAACGTTGGAAAAGAATATGAGGAAGAAGATTGTAAAGGCCATCATTGTGAAGGCAACAAAGCACAAGGCAATCTTTTCTCTCCAAGCTTGTTGAGAGTTTTTGAGGATTCCACATCCGCTCAAAATAGGTGAAGGGCAACAACAAGTTATAATCCAGGAAAACAATACCCAAGTTGAAGGCCTTTCTGGAGGCTTTTCAAACATCTTTTTGTGGTGACTGGCTGCTGTATTCTTACGGTTCAAGGTTTTCCCTAGAGTTTCTATGTTAAAGAAAAATATACTCCTTCTAAACAAGGATCCTTTCCCTCGCTCCAAAGAATTAGCCTTCCTTTCTAGTGTATCTGGTGGTGAAAAAATATCTGGACGTTTGGAGGCCATTTCTTGGGGAAATTAAAAGTTGCAGCTACGCAAGAGCGCCAATCAGCCACAATCTGAGCCTGCCTTTGATTTTGGGTCAAACAGAACCCAAAGACAAAAGGTACAAAAAAGGTAAAAGGTAAAACAGAGTAGAATCCGCATGAAGAGCATCAGCGACGTATCTTGAGAATACTAGCCGATAGTCGCATTAGCAATTGTCGGAGTTGGTAGCTAATTTGAAGCTGAATTTGCGGACTTAGTCTGATGGCGCATCCACTATCAATTGCATTGAATGTTTTGTTTGCAGCCATAAATATGGCAAAGCGATTTATTAGATCCGACAATTGAGAACATTTGCAAACCGGAATTTATACTGGTTGCTTAGGGAGAGTTTTAGAGTAACAACGTCCAGCTTGGCCCTAGTTCTTTAGAGTAACAACGTCCAGCTGGTCCCTAGTTCTTTAGAGTAACAACGTCCAGCTTGGCCCTAGTTCTTTATCGTTGGCTTAATTTATATGCCCTAGCTGAAGAACTGTTATTCTTTGCCAAACTTAAACTTTAAACTTGGCAGCAGAGTCAGAAGAGCAATCTCATTCTGGACAATACGCCTATTGATATTCTTCTTCTTATGGTTGCATTGTTTGGAATAGTAGCGCACAAACATCCTCCAGCCTCAAGATTAAACAACACTGCCCAGATTCAGAACGCACCCAAAAATAATCGATTTGATGGTAAAACGGTGACCTTCAACGTGCGAATATTATTCTCGAGTACCTATTGGGTTCTAGTCTCTTTTGAACCCATTTTGGGTGACGTAGACCCATCGATAGCGTTGGTGGCATTGTCTGGCAAAAAACTTTAAAAACCTCCACCTCTCACAATCCCCAAATGAAAATATATTCACTCTTGTTTCTGAGTGTAGCAAGTAAGTCATGGCTCAAAGGTACAATTTTCAATAATGCCAGTGAATCAATTTGATATCAACGGGCAGACTTGTCCTGTTATAAAAAGATCAATGGATTGCCCACCTGTGTGCGTTTCTTCATTATCAAACTGTCCTTCATTTTTAAGACCGGATCCTTGTCCTCTAGGAATGTATTATTGCGGAGATGGTACCTGCCATTCTGGTGCTTCTATGGCGTTCGCTTGCTCAGGAGTACAATCAATGTAAATCTCATTTAAACTTAGATGTTCGTGCGCCGGAGACCCAGTTGATAAGCAATATGTACCTTGCAAAGCTAGCTTTAATGTTTCACTACAAGTATTACCACTAGATACCAATAAACCACTTGTAGATGAGTGTCAAGCACAACTCAGCAACTCATTAACACCCGACTCTTATGTGCAGTATTGTGACGGACCTGCACCAGCCTTGTTTTCCTGGATCAGCCCTGAATTTGTATTCTTCTACTTCTTTATGATCCTAGAATGTGCTATTTTGATCACGTATTCAGTTTACAAGAGCAGGATAGAGAGAAGAACAAGAGCAATGGGCAAATCTGAAGAAACTCAACCACTATCTTCCCCAACCACTGCTGAACCAACTACAAACATTCATTTCTTTGGATACAGAGAGAGTTTCTTGGGAAAGTTGGTACAATCTTCCATATTCATTACAAGTTTGGGATGGATGGTTGTGTTGATTATTCTGGTTTGTGATTATTACGAAGTGTTTGCATTGTGGTCCAACAGCAATCAAAAGCTAATCTTTGTTGACCATGACAATCTCTCCAAAGTATTCGTATTCTTTTGGCACATTACAACTATTTGGTTCTTGGCTTTGCAATACAACAAGTCATTCCTCAAAACCTGGTTCTTGACCCCAACGGATATTCCAAATGCATCATACATTTTGGTTGAAAAGAGAAGACCAAAAGCCGTAAAGAATGATGAAATGGGCCAAATTGTTATGTGGGCTCAAAAAATCGAATCTTACTTTTCAAAGAACAAGGTTTCTGTTTCTCGCGATCTAAAACCATTACAAATCACTCGGAGCGGAAGAATGTACATTGAATTTGAATGTGTTCGTTACGTATTTAGTACAAAACGAAGTCTATTCGAACCCTATCAATTTAAACTTGGTGAAACAAACAAGGAAATACTTGCACTCGCTGCAGGAATTTCGGAGGAAGAAGCAGAAAATAGAATTGAATTGTCTGGACCAAATCAAATCTTGTTCACTCTTGATACCCTAAGTCAAGGATTGTGGAAAGAGTTTACTGGTATCTTTTATTTGTATCAATTGATGATGCTCTTTATTTGGTACTTTTATGCTTACTACTACATGGGATTAGTCCTTACTGTCATTATTATTGGTTCAGGGGTAATGAAAGTAATTGTCTCCAATGCTGCCCAACAAAGGGTATTAGAGATGGCAACTTTCACAGGTTATGCCAAAGTATTTCGAAACAATAGATGGACTGAAATTCCTAGCAAAGAACTTGTCGTAGGAGATATTATGGAAATTAGATTAACCGGACTTCCATTATCAATAGACTGTGCAATTATTTCAGGAGATGTTGTTGTTGATGAATCTTCTCTAACCGGGGAAGCACTGCCTGTAACCAAATTCTCGCTAAAAGACGATACCAACGCATTCTCCAAAGAATTAAGCGCCAAAAGAAACTGCCTATTCGCTGGAACAATTGTTTTAGAAACCCAAAAAGACAAGCAAGGAGAATGCGTCAAGGCAATAGTTTTATCAACGGGTGGGTCCACTGAAAAAGGTAAATTGGTCAGAGATATTTTGTATCCTGTTCCTTTTGTGTTTGTGTTTACTGAGCACTTGAAGATTGTCGTACCAATTTTAATTTGCTGGGGTATTGTCATGTTGTTTGCTTCAATCGGTATCTTGCAAGCTGCTAGTATTGGAACTTGGTTCTACGGCATGTTTGGAATTTCACAGGTTCTTTCACCTTTGCTGCCTGCAGTTCTTGTTATTAACCAATCTGTTGCTGCAGACCGATTGCGCAAAAAGGGAATTATGTGTGTTGATTTGAACAGAATTACTTTGGCAGGAAAAGTAAAAGTATTTTGCTTTGACAAGACTGGTACTCTAACAAAGGAAGGTCTAGATTTTTGTGGTGCACTTCAAGTAAACAATACAACCAAGACTCTTGGCAAAATCGAAAGTTTATTTGCGTCCTTTTCGTACCCATTACAATTTGCAATGCAAACTTGCCACTCTATCTCCAAGGTTCAAAATAGATACGTTGGAAACTTTGTTGATGTGGAAATGTTCAAATACACCCAAGCTAGTCTAGATCCAAATTCCAACTCTACTGTTATTGCAAAGGACACTGGAAAAGAATTCAAAGTACTCAAGCGATTTGAATTTGTTCACGCTCATGCTTACATGTCAAGTGTAGCTCAAGATTGTGCTACTGGGGAAAAGTATATATTTTTGAAAGGTTCATTTGAAAAAATCCTCGCTTTAGTTGATCCAAAATCCGTTCCAGAAGGATTTGTTGAAGCAGCCAAGGACCAGGCTCTACAAGGTTATTATGTTCTTGCTATTGCGGGAAGAAAACTCGATCCCAAGTTTACCACAGAAGCAATCCAAAAGTCTACCAGAGAAGAGATGGAAGCTGGATCTGAAATTATCGGATTGATTTTATTCAGAAACGAGTTGAAACCAGACACTGCAGAATCACTCTCTCAGCTAAGAGAAGGTGGGTGTAGAAACATTATGATCACTGGTGATCACGCAAATACCGCAGTATTCATCGGTAAACAGTCTGGATTAGTCAGTATTGATGCATTTGGTCAAGCTCCATTAATTCTGATGGCAGAGTGCGACGATGAAGAACTAATTACGTGGCATGATGTTGATTCTGGTGAACTTTATCCTCAATCCAAAGTTGAGAAATCAGTTTACGAAGGAAGACAGGGAGGAAGAAAGGTAGAACTTGTTGTTGCTGGTAAAGCATTCTCAAAACTATTGGCGCATCACTGGGTTCCTCAATTCTTGGGTGATATTAGAATATTCGCAAGAATGAGTCCGTTGGATAAAGTGCAGTGTGTTCGATTACACATGCAACATCACATAACCGCCATGTGTGGGGATGGTGGAAATGATGCTGGTGCTTTGAAAGCTGCCCATGCTGGTATTGCTCTTTGTGGAACAGGAACTTCAGTTGTGTCTCATTTCTCATCGATTGATGTGTCTCTTCGATCATGTGTTGAACTATTGAAAGAAGCAAGATGCTCCCTTGATGTATCTCTTGCTTCCTACAAGTAATAATATTTAATTTTAGGTTGTTGATCATGTACGGCGAGATTTTGACATTTTCGGGATTGATTCAATACTTTTTCATGGTACAAATTTCACAGGCAATGTGGATCTTTATTGATGGCTGCACTGTACCGTTGAGTTGGGCATTGACAATGGCTGAACCTGCGAAACGATTAATCCCTTCACGACCAACTGCAAGACTGTTAGGTATAATATTTCTTACATTAGGTTTTGAAACTGTTATTTCAGTCGTTGGTCAAATCGTTATCAATTTTATTTTCTTGTGGATATTAGTTATGGCTCTGTTTAGCCAACCATTCTACCATTGCAACCAATTTGACTCTACTTATGTTGATTTGAGAAAATGGTGGGAATTGGCAGACAACTTTGAAGGTGAGCTTATTGGAATTGTAACAACATTCCAAATCATTCATTCAGCATGCGTGTTCAGCATGGGCTCAAAATACAGAAATGGATTCTTCAACAACAAGACCTTTATCGCTATTTATTCATTAGGGTTCTTGCTACTCTCCCTATTGTTATTGATGAATCCAAACCCAGTCAGTTGTATTTTCCACATTAATTGTGGTACCAAAGACGTGCTTCAGACTTTGGGATACAATGTATGGTGGGATGCGCCTTCAGTCTATTTCAACTCATCTGGACACAATGTGTTGCCAGCAGGATTCAGATGGACGGTATTCTTTATTGTGATATTCAATCTGATTGCACTTCTAGCTTGGGAAGGCCTAGTTATTCTAGGTCCAGTGAGAAAGATGGCCAAGAAATTTGCTGACGGAAGATGGCAAGTAAAGAAACATCCAATTCGAATATAAATAAATCATTTGTGTTTTGACAAAAACGTTACTATGATAGATTTATTGATAGCAGCAAGCTTGTATTTATGGTGGAAAAATATTTTCAAAATCTTGAAAATGTTTACTGGTATCGTAGAGACCATGGGCAGAGTGACTGCCGTAGAAACCATTGATGCAACGGAATCTGGAGGCAACGGGTTCACAATCACAATTGACAATGCAGAAATAGTCTTGTCTGACGTAAATTTAGGAGACTCTATCGCAGTAAACGGAGTTTGTCTAACAGTAACTGAATTCAACCCGGAAAGGAGTTGGTTCAAGATTGGGATTTCACCAGAAACTCTAAGAAAGACCAATTTGGGTGAGTTTCAAGTTGGGCAGCAAGTTAACTTGGAACGGGCAATGAGCGCAACTACACGATTTGGAGGACACTTTGTACAAGTATTAAATTATTGATTCAGGGGCATGTTGATACAACTGTTACTATATACTCAATTACCAAAGACCCGCCAAATTCGTTAATTTTTCACTTCCAAGTGCGGGAATCGGATATTGAGTTTCTGTCATATATTGTACCTAAAGGCTATGTCTGTTTGGACGGGACTTCATTGACGGTTATTGATGTCGATTGGTCAAACAGATTATTTTCAGTAATGCTGATTGCATATACTCAATCCAAAGTTATTATGCCAACAAAGTCTGTTGGGTCTCTTGTCAACCTTGAAGTTGATCCTATGGGCAAATATGTAGAAAATATTGTAAGGGGGATGGTGAACGCTGGGTCTGGTCCGTTGATGACGCTGATTGAAAATTCTGTTGACAAGATTCTTAATAAAAAGTAACAGTGAAAACGATAAACAGGGAAATTACTGGACAGTGAATATTTATTAATGACTGAATGATTACTTGGTTTTCCCCTTTTTTTTAGTTTCCTTAGTTTCTTTTGTGTCTACGAAATCCAACGAACTTAAATCCCCAAATCGCTGCTCGAATTTAGCCAACTCACCAATTTCATCATCAACCACCTGGGATAATGGATTCCACAGTGAGTGATTGATTGTATCTTTTGTTAGAGTAATCATTGATTTTGGCGAAGTTGTTTTTATTCTGAATGTACTTCCGTCTGAATGAACAATGGTCTGCAGAAAAGTTGGCGGATTGATATTTATTGGTCTGGGATGTACTGCTTTGAATGAGCTGTGTCGAACAAACTTGCTCATTTTTCTGATTTGAAAAAAAATATGACAAGGAGAGGAACGTTGATTGTCATTGAAGGAGTGTAAATTTTCAATTTGATTTAGCGATCGCAGTGGTAAATCGACTCAGATTCAGTTGATTAATAATTATCTAATAGAGATTGGGGTAAAATCAAAGATATTCAAGTTTCCAAGTACTATTTCTTAACCAGACCGCGAATCACTTACCGGAAAGATCATCAACGACTATTTGAACGGAAAGAGCAGCAATGACCAAGCAATCCATTTATTGTTTTCTGCAAACAGATGGGAGCAAATGGACGAAATGAAACAGTTATTGATGGAAGGATACGTGCTACTGGTTGATCGCTATTGTTATTCTGGAATCGCCTATTCTTCAGCAAAAGGCCTTGACTTTGATTGGTGTTGCAATAGCGATAAAGGCCTGCTAAGTATCAGAAACTAATACAGAACCCGACTTGGTGTTGTTCTTTGACTTGGATCCACAATTAGCGATCGAGAGAGGAGACTATGGAAATGAGAGATATGAATCCTTGAACTTTCAGCAAAAAGTCTACAGTAATTTCAAAAAAATGTAAAATGAATTAATCCAGGAGCAAAGGCTGGACAATAATTGATTCCAAGAAAACCAAAGAAAATGTGTTTGCGGATGTCAAGCTTGTAGTTGGCTCGAATTTGAGCACTAGCAACGAATTTGAATGTCTAAATTTTGAACAAGCATAGAAACTCAGATATGCTAAATTTAAATAAATTGTCTTTCTATACTTGAATCTCAGCTCAGATATAGAATATCTCACTCCTGGAAATGTATGTTGCGAATATATTTTAAATTCTGCGAATTTCCCTTACTCCAAAACCGCGCTGTTCAGAAACCATCAGATTTCCATAATACTTGGCAGCATCAATCAAATCATCCAACGAGTAATCTTCAAAATCCGAAATTTTAAAACATCCTTGCACTTGTAAAGTTCATCCCTCAGGAAGCTTTGCAATTCATTGTCACTATTAAAAATATTCAACGAATATTCAGCATGTTTGTAATAAGTTCTCACAACAGCCACTTTGCCATTCTGATCAGTTTAGTTTTTCAGAGTAAAAATATTGAGTGAATTGACATTTGTTTTATCTATAGTGGAGATTATTGAGATTCTTATGCAGAAATGGGTTCAGTATCGTACCTTCGAACCTCACAGCATCTGCGACTGACACACGCGTATAATAGATCAAGCAGGAATAGGAATCAATTAGGAGAATTTACTCAAATTAGGTGCAGCTTCACCTTCTTTGCCGAGAAGAGGAAACATAAGAAATAGTGTAAATATCCGTTGCAGCAGTCAGAGTAAATCCAAATCCACCTATTGCATTAGTATTTTCAGAATATAAAATTGCCTCTCTTCCACTAAAACACAGGGCTGAATGTTTTTAACCTTATTGCGCCTGTCAGTCAAGCCCCGTTTTTAAGGATCCTTTAAAAATAATTTCAGTGGTGTCTTTGCTTACTCAAATTAAATGCAAGGAGACGAAGAATCAACATTTTCTGCAGCTAGAAGACCAACACTATTCGCACCGATTCGAAAACAAACTGAAAATGGGGCAGATCGCAGGAGAACAACGATTGCACGTAAAGCAACCTCTGGAAGAAGCATGGGAAGAAAGACCACGATCGCTAGAAACAAAGTTATATTTGAAAAACCTAAAGATAAGGCTAGTGCGTGGGTTATCTTTTCCTGGTTGGTGACTTGTTGTTTCCCACCATTTCTTCTTCGACTGTTTGGGATATTACCACAATCCCAACAAGCTTGGAGAGAAAAAATTGCCCTTTGCTTTATTGCATTTCTAATGATGGCCTCAACTGTATTTGTACTATTGTTCATGCCTAATTTATTGTGTCCCGAGTCCCTCTTACAGAACACAGTTCCAATCAATGCCTATGGTAAATAATGCTAATTTTAGGAGGTGTAGTAATATTCGGCAATATGTATTTATCAACAACAATGTTCCCACCATATAATACTCTGTTTGAACAAACATCTTCGTCATTCTCTGGCATAGACGTATCCGCAGTGTTCAAGGCTGACCCAATTTCCAGTTGCTCAGACAATGCCGTTTCATCGTATTCATTTGCAAAAGTGCAATCTTTATGCCAGCAAAACGACAACTGTCTAGATCTAAATGACTTGGTTCAAAATCAAAATCTTACCTTGTATACTCAAATCACTGGTTTCCAAAACAAGCTGGTTACTGTAAGTCCTAAGCCTGCTTATGATTGGACTGATGTTACTCAGCGTAACTTGGTTGTCTATCAAACCAACGTACTGAACTTTCAACCGTACTTTAGTCAGTTCCCAGATCCTATTCAAGGCGATCCTATAGATGCTTTGATCAGAAGAGCGCAATCGCTTAACGATATGACTCACTTGATGGCCCAATCTAGTGTAGCTACCGGAACTGTTGCTGACTGTTTGGTTCAAAAATACACTGTAGGAACATTAAACAACTTGCCAATGAGTTGTATACTATCCAAACTCTTCGTATATACCATCGCCGCTGTAATTTTGACTATTTTATTCTCAAAGTTTATCATGGCGCTTCTTTTCGATTGGTTTGTGTCTGCTAGATTGGCAAAGAACCCTACTCCCGAAAACATGACTAGCAAATTTGCATCGAAAACTCCTAATCAGCAATCAGATCCTTTATTAGGTGACGGTGTCCAAGTACTTCGCCAAGGTTCACAATTTACTATCGATTCTGAAAGTACGGCTGATAAAGTTCATGTTGGAGAATTGTACACTGCATGCCTGGTTACCTGCTACAGTGAAGGAAAAGAATCTCTAAAGAATACGCTTGATTCTTTAGCAAAGACAGACTACGATGACCGAAAGAAACTGCTCTTTGTAATTGCAGATGGGTTAGTTAAGGGGAGTGGTAATGAGCATGCAACACCCGATATTTTGATCAAGATGATGCATCATTCCAAAAAGTTTGGAAGGGATCCAGAGCCAAAGGAATATGTAGCCATCGCTACAGGCCCAAAGCAATTGAATATGGCAAAAGTTTACTGCGGAACTTATAATGTTGATGGACATGTCGTTCCTATGGTGCTTATAGTCAAGTGTGGCACTGAAGAAGAACAAGGAAGTGCCAAACCAGGAAATAGAGGCAAAAGAGATTCTCAATTGATTCTAATGAATTTCTTTTCCCGTGTTACTCTAAACGATCGTATGACCCCCTTGGACTATGACTTGTTTACCAAGATTAATCATGTTGCTGGAGTTACACCAGATTTCTACGAAACTGTACTTATGGTGGACGCTGATACCATGGTAGACACAATGTCTTTACATTATTTGATTAACGCTGTCCAGAACGACCCTTTGATCAACGGTTTGTGCGGTGAAACGCGAATTGCAAACAAAAAGCAATCATGGGTGACAATGATACAAGTTTTCGAATATTTTATTTCTCATGGTATGGGTAAGGCTTTCGAATCACTTTTCGGCGGTGTTACTTGTCTACCAGGTTGCTTCTGTATGTGGAGAATCAAAAGTACTAATAAGGATGGTCTCACAATCCCTGTCATTGGAAACCCGGATATTATCGAACAGTATTCCACCAACGAAGTCTTTACCCTCCACGACAAGAACCTGCTATTGTTGGGCGAAGATAGATTCTTGACTACTATAATGTTGCGACAATTCCCATTGCGAAAAACTATTTATGTTCCAAAAGCCTTTTGCAAAACTGTCGTTCCTGACGATTTCAAGACTCTTTTATCACAGCGTCGAAGATGGATCAACTCGACTATTCATAACTTGATGGAATTGGTTCTTGTTGATGCACTTTGTGGTACTTTTTGTTTTTCGATGCAGGTAATTTAAATTTTACTCTAGTTTTTAGTTTTCATGGATTTACTTTCCACTGCTGTTATGCCAGCTGGTCTAATCTCGACGTATTATTTGATCTTTTCATCGATAGCTAAAGCTTCTCCTATAACAGATAATATTACCAATGCAGTCATGACTATTGCTATGGTTCTAGTAATCTTCTTGCCAGCCTTCATTGTACTGCTAACTGGTCGTCGGCTGTCGTACATTGGTTGGATGCTGATCTACTTGCTCGCATTACCTGTTTGGCAATTCATTCTACCACTTTATGCATTTTGGAATTTTGATGATTTCTCATGGGGTGAAACTCGAAAAGTTACTGGTGAAAAGCAAACGAAAGCTGGACATGCTGACGAACAAACTTCTCCATTTGAACAGAACAAGGTACCATTAATGAGATGGGCAGAGTATGAGCGCAAAACCCGTACCAGCATGTCTTCCAATTGAATCGCAGTGAATGTTTCAAATAATTTTATTAAATTTAACCTTTAATTTCATTTACCGTGGTTAGAGCACATACCGTGTGCTATGAAAATGTAATTTATTATCATCTACCATAAGTGGTCCAGAGAGTTATTTACGAATGGTGCCTTGTCAAAGAAATCCGGCAAGTGTGTTACATAGCTCTAGTTTTTGTTTCAACCATGGTAGATATTTCTTGTTTGTCTGATACTCTGTGTTTAGTATCGATGAGCATTTTGGGTTGCTCATCTGGTTCCAGTTTTGATCCAATTGATCGCCCTTTTAGAATGGCCACTAGTCCATTAGTCAGTATACTGTTAAATAGAGCATGGGACATTAAAGTTAGTTGCTTCAGCGAGATAATCAGCACCTCTTGCTCATCGCCTTCGAGAACCGTAGAGAATTCCATGGACAAGTTGCATAATATGTAAACCACCATTGCCATTATTTGAAAAAAAGTTACTACGATAACTGATCTGTGATCTCTGTTTAGTTTAGTAAATGTGTCTTTGGTTGATCTTGCTTTACTCAAAACCTTCCATGCAAAATAAACAATTGGCACGGTGTTTTGCGCAAACATGTACAATATCCAGTAAAATGACAAATCAAACCAACGCTGCAGGATGTTGTACGGGCAAATTGGTGAATCGTGGTCGCTTAAGTAACACGCAATAAAGTAGTTTGCACCTGCCAACGTCAAATGTAAAAATAGGATAAAGATATAGGAAAGAACTTGCACAGTCTTTCTTGTTCCTGAAACCCTATGCCAAAACCCCATTCCATTGATGACTGTCATCAAACTACAAACATTTGCAGATGCATATTGAGTAATGGGGATCCAGTTTGGGCAATTTTCTACAAACAGGTCATATAATACCGTGATGCTACTTAGTGCCCAAGCATTATGAATCAATAATTCCTTCCAGTAAAGTCTTGTTTGATTCCAATAATCTAAATATACAGAGTAAAAATACACTATTATCATTAAAATCATCGTGAGCCAGCATGCAACGTTGGCAAAGCTCAGTCTGTCAGGAAAGAATGCGTAATCGAGAATAGTAGTCCAATAAATCTTTACTGTACCATTTTCGATCGTGATTATCTCTGCAGTAACGTTTAATTCATTGATAAAAGTAACTAATTTCAAAGGCGATTGCATGAATAATGAGTTGCAGCTGGTGTCGTTGAATACTTTTAATACGCCGTTGCTACAGGATACTCCTAAATTGCATGCTCCATTCTGCAGTACATACAAATCCAGCATTCCAAAGAAATTATTGGAATCATCCGAATATAGGTGGCAGTATTTATTGTTATTTGCTCCAATTGGGGAAACTTTGGTTGGGTTCGACACTACAAGGCTCAATCCTCCACTTGTATAACCTTCAGTTTCGGTAAGATTCTTTGAAAAATAGCAACAATTATCGTCTAAATAAACCGGTGATAGTCCGCAATACCCGTACGCGAGATCCCAGTTTATAATTGCAGTGTAGAATGAGGGTGATGTGATGCTATCATTAAAATGATACATAATATCTGGAGGACCAGTACAGATACCATTCTTCCATAGCGGCAATAGAAAAGACATGAAAAATGAATGATGAGATCATCATAGAGAATAGAAACGCTCTGCAAAATATTATATTAAAATATAGAGTATGTTTTGATTTATTTAATCCCAAAACCTATCGTTAATAATATACTTACTTGATAGTACCATCCCAACTGCTGGTAGCAACTTTACTTTGTTCATGAGGGTGCCATAAACAACTGGTAATGACCTTGTCATGTGCTTGGAATTTTTTGTATAGTTTTGTAGTTTTGTAATCCCAGAACCACATCTTACCTTCACTATCACCGCTCATAACGTACCGATTGTCTGGAGACCAACCTGGCTGGCAAGCGTACCCAGCCACCAAATGTCCTTGGAATATCTTTTTCTTATTTTGTCTTAGACGATCTTCAGCTGAAAAGATAAATATTTTGTTGTCTAGAGATTGACAGGCAAAGTTTTTACGATCAAACGAGGCAGTAACTGCTGGCATCGAGTGCAGGTCTGATTCAGCGACAAACTTGAGTACAATTGGAATTCCAAACTCCCACACTCTTAGAGTTTTGTCATCACTATGTTACAGAAAATTACCTAGTAGAAATAAATCTTCTGTTGTCGTGGCAAAAAGTAATTGAATTGACTGGGCCCAAGTGGCGATCGTAAGTTTCCACCACTTCTTGTGACCGAGTATCATATTGATAAATTTTTCTATCTTCACAGCCTACCAGGAACATGTTATTTTTAGATTCGTTGGGATTGAATCGAAGACAGAAAGGAATCTTTTTCATTGGGTATCTTTGAACACATTGGCCGGTTTCGGGATCCCAAAGTTTAACAAACTTATCATATGAAGCTGACAAGAATCTGGATCCATCATTATTAAACTGCACATCTCTAACACCTTTGTCATGCCCCATAAAAGTTCTTTTACACTGGCGTTCCCTATAAACATCCCACAATTTGATTTTGTGGTCTAAACTGCAAGATAAAATAAGGTGCGCCGTTTTAGGAAAGTAACGAATTGCATTAACCCCTTTGGTATGTCCGGTCCAAGTATGAATAAGATTTTTAGGAATAAAGCATTCTTTGTTTCCAATTTCTCCATGTAAATTGACGCCAACATCTGATGGAGGATGAAGAAATGATCTTCCCAAATAATCGTATTCTTCTTTTCCGTGAAAAATGGAAGTCTCTTTGGTTTCTTTTGGCTCCAACTTTTTCTTGTCGAATGTGTATTCGGGAGCAACATAGACATCCTGCTCTTTCGTACGCATAGGCATTTCGTACATCTTATCTTTAAATCCAGCCTATATTAATGAATATTACCCATGGTCCTTTGAATGAATCATCCGCGACATCACCTTTACTCTCTCTTTCCTTTCTCTTCTTTTTGATTTCATCGATTGTTTTTCCTTCTTGCTGCTTGGCCAAGTTCAAATCTCCAACCATATCTGTGTGACTGCCATCTGGATTTACGGTATATCCATATGTATCGAATGTACGTGCTAAATTGTTGAAAGTAGCGTCGTTCATATGATGTTCTTCGACAAATCCAGACATCATGTTTCTCACTTGAACTTGCTTAGTCACTGAAAAAGGATTTGCTGGCCCTTGAATCGGCTCATTCAAATCTTTCAATGGAATATTTCTTGTGAGTTCTTTTGACGTTACGGTAGTATACATGGTCGGTAACTCTTTTACTGTCACATCCGGTGCAAAGTCTGTCTTGATTTTCTTTACAGGCTGTTCGCCGTCTGAATCTGAATAATCAACGATCCCCATTTTTAAAAAAACAAAAAAATGGATCTCTTTGTGCCGTATGATAGTTTCAAGAAGCCACTCGAAACGATGAAATACATGAGTGAATTAGGTTATAAAGGGATCGCATTGACCGTAACGACTAATAATATCACAAAGGAAAAGGTAAGGCGATATTAATGAAGGTAATTGGATTTCTAACCAAAGGTAAATTTAAACTAATAGCAGGTTTATATTTACTAAGTTAGCCGTGTACGATTCCAGTCAATGACTATTTGAATTTAATCACGCAGAATAGGATTACAAAGCTCAAATCGCCAGATGATTTATTCAAGATATACACTAGACTTCACGTTCCGTTGACTAATCTTTCATTTAATTATTCCATAAAATCCAGTCCATTGTTCCAAAGCTACAATTTAATAAGTGTCGTGCCATATAATGAAAAGCAGTTCAACCAAGCATGTCAGGAGATGGAAGTAGATATAATTACAATTGATTGTACACAGCGCCTTCCGTTTTACTTAAAGTTGCCGTCAATCAACATGGCAATAAGTAGAGGCATCTACTTTGAACTAACTTATGCACCAGCAATTAAAGGTATCCAATTACTAAAGAGATGTAACTGTAAAAAGAAATATTATCTCAAACGCATTGGCATTAATGAGAGTCACTAAAGGAAAGAATATTATCATAGCAAGTGAAGCCAGTGACTCGCTTCTCTTCAGGGGTGCGATGGATGTGGTTAACCTGTGTTTTATGTTCAAGATGAACGATCAGATCGCTAGAGACTCGATTAATGCCAACCCCGCCAGCTGTGTACTACATGGATGTAAGTTGTGGTTTAATTTAGTTACTCGGCAAAAGACATTTAAATCTGTGCTGCTGCTAGAGGGAACCCCCAAGAATGAAAAGAAACGGGTTAGCGATGAAGCACCAGACCAGAGTGAAAAGAAGAGTAAAAAGAATAAAAAATAATTCGCTCATTCGTTGAAACAGCTTTCGATTTCGTGCAACGGATAAATTGACTGTAGTGTAGATAT
Organism: Boothiomyces sp. JEL0866; assembly: GCA_027604345.1. NCBI lineage: Eukaryota > Fungi > Chytridiomycota > Chytridiomycetes > Rhizophydiales > Terramycetaceae > Boothiomyces > Boothiomyces sp. JEL0866. The sequence goes on from JADIIZ010000026.1 coordinate 103,648, forward strand.
TTGCAATTATAGTATCCATAATTTATTGGTATATTTACATCTATGGTCTTCCTACACCAAACCCAGAATTAGCAGATAATTTCATTTCCAACCCTAGCGTTAAGTATAGCTACCATCTAAAACTACAGAAGTGATTTTTACAGTGTGTTTTGGATTAATTGCCGACCCCATCATGTTATTATTTTGAGAATTGGACACTATCTTTGACACAGGGTCTTCTCTGATAAGACATTGCTCCAAATAAAATGTATGGGCTCTTTGTCGTTCTTCGTTTGTGACTTCCTTCCCATCTATTCCCATTATATGTGGGAATCTTATTACCAGCCCAATCCTGTAAAGCTGCTTTCTACACACCGCGTTTGATGCGAGTGAAATTTCCAAAATGCTTGGCAATTTCATTTTCTAAATTAGTAAATGTTACTTCAATCTCTGACATTTCATGAATTCGATTATTCGTCAAGAATAGTATTTGCAGATTAGGCAAGCAGTCAAAGTTGGCCAGCGTCTTTAGCCTATTCTCCCTAACATTAGTAAAGATTACTTTATGTGCAGCTCTCTCAAGTTAATGAGCGACAAAAAAGAGAGAGGGTCAATTTGTTTGATTTGATTCTTGTCCAGGACTAGTTCGATTAAATTGGTCATTTGCTCCAAGCCGTCAACCTAGATTAACGAGAGTTACTCTTCCAATTTTGTTTCCCTGGAGATAGAGAATTTTCAGCTGCGGCATTCGATGTAATCCAAGATCAGAAATTCTAGCAATATTATTGTAGCCTAGATACAGCTCCTCCAAGTTGGGAAGTAAGTTTTTCATGTATGGTTTTGCAACATCATCGGGTTTTCCCGAGGCTACTTGGTCCACTGATAACAGACGTTCTATTTTATTGTTGTTCAAGCTAAGATGTCTAAGGCCACTTAATGTTGTAAAGCAATCAATGTTAACAAGCAAGTTATTGTCAAAGTTTAGTTTTCTCAAGCTTCTAAACTCACCACCTGCTAAGCAATCGATTTCCCTAATTTTGCAATTCCTTAAATCTAGTTCAGTGATATTTTTGAAATTGAAATGTCCAATCTTTTCTCCAAGAAGCTCGATTGTCAATTTCCCCATATACATTTCCTTTGCTTGTGTTTGATCCTTAGCAGTGATTCCAGTTCCATTTAGTATCTTTAACCTGTTTAGATGGAAAATTGTAAATAGTCTGAAATTTGGTACTTTGCATACGGCATTTAATGTCAAGTCCAGAATAATTAATTTTGGCAGCTCCTTCAATGGAAAAGTAGTGAATGAATGCGTAATCAAATTATCCCCAACATCTAGTATTATAGATTATTACAAAGCTCCAACAGGGTCGAGATTTTGGCAAACGGACGCAGGCTCTTGATTGAATTCTTTTCAAGACACAGGAACATTAATGCTTTGAAACTCGCATTTTCGACTTGGGAAATCTTATTTGAAGACGCATCAAGTTTGGTTAGGTTATGTAGCGACGCTAAGCAATCAATGCTAGTAATTTCATTCTTTTCAACCGAAAGTTCCTCCAAATTTGAGTATCTGGAAAGCTTGGTTATATCCCGCAAGAAATTGTTTCTAAAACTTGCCCATTTTAATCTGTCCATTCTAAATTAATTTTCTATTACTGCTCTGGTAAACCATCAAGATTCAAAAGCTGGCAATTATCCAACTCCAAAGTGGTAATCAAATGCGGGTCAAACTTTTCATGAACAGATTGTGGAATTTTAAAATAATTCTGTTCCAAAGAAGAAGATTCGGGCCCAGTTAAGGTTCGGATAGATAGCGGCCTGAAACTTTGATTTTGAAAAGAGCTGTTCAATTCAAAAAATAGTTTCCAGTTGGTAGCATATAGTTTAATGTAAAGCGCCCTTTCTTCAGATGATATAGATTTTCCATTGATAGACGAAATATTTTTGATCTTGTGAATCAGAAAACTCTTGAGCTCGAATTTTTTGCTAACAGGTGTTAGTCTCAAATCTATAGATTCAAAATTTTGGCTGCATTTTGACAGAGATATAATATCCGCAAAATCTGCGCATCTGTTGGCGACCATCTCCAGGCTTCTCAATCTAGGCAATTGACAAAGTTCAGGAATAATCTGAATGTCATTGAAGCTTAAGTTGAGCAATTCTAGATTCGGTAGTGAAGGAATGTAGGGAAAGTTGGATAAATTGGAGTGATTAATCGTAAGTCTGGTTATTTTGTTACGGTCAATGTGTGTATCAAATTCAATGTTATGAAACCCGGTGAAATTTAAAAGCTCTTTTGATACCTCACCACATTGATAAAATTTCTAAGTTAAAAGCATAGAACCTGATATTCTGCAACCGACTTGGAAATATCATCCACCCCTTTAATTTCAGGATAGTCCTTTTCCAGTTTCTCCAAATTCAGCATATCTTTGTATTGCTGACTAGCAGGCTAAAATTAACGGTTAAATACTGTCTGTTTAATCTTTGCAGAAAGCTCTTGAACTATAGCAGGCATGTTGGCATGCGATATCCTGTTTGAAAATGCAATATCCAATAGAAGCCTCTCCAATTGTGTAGTCCCCTTATCTGAATCTGATTCTAAAGAAAACTCTACAGAATATTCTGCAACGACTGTCTCTGTATTGAATATAAGATATTTTCTAGACTGCTCCCCAGAACTTTTAGAATCAGAATGTCCAACCTTTTGGTACACAGCATCAAATCCTGGATAGTCATATCTGTTTAGTTTAGAAAGATCTTCATCGATTGAAACTTCTTGGCAATGTAAGCCAATGGTCCTAACAATAATAGCTTTTCGCAGTCCGTTTTTTCTTGTTTTTGGAAGCTCCGCAATGTTGCATTCAAAATAGTTTGTCATGATTATTCCTGAAGACTGGGGATGACTAAATCCATTCTCTGCAATGGAGAATATATCCTGATTAGCAGAATTGATTTGAAAGCAAAAGTATTTTTCGCTAGCGCTTGAATTTCCTGCTTTTTCCTAGAATTTAAATTGTATTACATCAAATTTTAGTTTAGAGCCTCTGTTATGGAGTTTTGAGATTCTATGTATTTGTATCGTTTTGGGAGAATCCTTTGAAGCTACTCTCTTTATAAACTTTTTGATTTGCTTTTCACAATGACTAACCCATTGAGCACCTTTTTGTTCATCTTCAAAACGAACATTTCCTCCAGTTTCCAATTCCAACAGTAAGCAACGGATGGCTTCATTACACTGTTCAATAATTTGAGTCTTGATTGACTCCAGCCTTTCAATCAACTGGCTCTTGTACTTGTTCTTTGTCTCCACCACCACATTCATGGTTTTCTTAATCATTTCCAATTTGGGCACGTTTGGATTCTTCTATATTAGAAAAATGTACTCTGTGATTTGCTTTCAACATTTGAGTATCCAAGTACTGGCCAATCTTTGCAAGCCGAGACGCAATTTTTTCATATTCTGCTTCGACATACGAGATGCACGGCTCGGTTGCACTTTCTAACGAAGAAAGTAAAAAATTGCAGTTACGGCGAATGGTTATTATTCTCATATTATAATACCTGGGATTAATACGATTTACATTCTCTTTTTCACTATGGTTGCTGATATCATTTTTCGAGATTCCTGAGTTACATCTAATGTGTCAAATGATACCAGTCGAGGTAGGTGATGCACAACATTAGTTTGATAATTGCACAGCGAACATATTGGATTATCTGAAAAATTTGGGTCACTCAGACACAAATGCTCCAGCCGTTTTAGTCCTGATAAGTGTAAAATCTCTCTAAAGGAAGAAATTTGATTTCCTGCCAAATTCAGTTCCTGGGATTAGCACTACGCCTACTCTGAGATTCTTGCAACTGTTTAGAGAATTCCCAATCATCTTTATTCTATTATTCCCCAGCTGAAGCGTTGTCAGTGAATCCAAAAACTCTAAATTTTCAATAACAGTGATTTCTTGATTATAAATATTGTACCATTATCAGACAACGAAAGTAACTCTAATTGGCCAAGTTCGCTCAATCCTTCCATTTTTTCAATACGGTTACTATACATGAATAGTTTCTTTAGGTTTACTAACGTATCCAGTCCTGAAATCCTGGTTATTCGCGTCTCACAGATCCAAAGTTGTTCCAGATTAGGACAAGCCTCCAATCCCCCAATCTCTCTGATATCTTGAGCGACAATACACAAAGATTTAATTTGAGGGAAATGGTGTAATCCTGTAATCACTGGAAAATTGTAATGACACATATCGATCGAACTGATTTTGCTGCCATTACTCAAAAATTGGGACTCTGAAATTCCATTATGCGAACACTATTTTCAAAGAAAAGATACTAGAGCAAATAGTACTTTATCATCTTTAAATATCCCGGTACGTTTGGGTCTTCCTTTTTCTTTTTTTTCTCGTATTTCAGTTATATCCAGATTGTCATCTTCAGGTGGTATAAAAAGTAACTGATCTTCACCTGTCGATTCTTCTTGACCTACATACATATTTAGTGAAAAGAATCGAATGCCCTTGAAGTTACGACGTTACGTCATTCAAAAGTCTTGTGCTTTACAATGAAACTTGACTGAATAGGAAGGCTTTAAATGAGCAATGATGAATATTAGTAGGACACGAGCATTTAAACATCGTGTCTCGCGCCCTCGGATTGTATTTTGTGCAGATTTTATTAAAAGTCGAGTGCCATGACAGCTAATTTCATAGTTGCTTCTTTAGTTTTGGCTCCACCAATGAACCCGGATGCGTGAATAAAGATACAACCGTCAACTCCAGTAAGCTTGGATAATTCGTCATCCCTTACACCTCTCCAAGGTTCTGGTAGTGCCTTGCGAGAAATAAAGGAATTTGGCGATTCAGCAACTGCCTATGTTAGTATAACTTACTTGCACTCTCCATGCAGAGGAAGTATCCTTGTAAAGAACATAGAGAGGTAGTTCAGATCCCTTTAAATTGGTTTCTTGCTCCAATTCATAGAGATGACTTGCCCACGGACAGTATTGAGAAAGAACGAGAATCTTACCAGATGGATGCACATCAAACCTAGTATCAAGTGCTTTAACAACTAAATCTCTGGCAGGCAACCAAGACAGCCCCAAGTATTTTGCCTCGTTAGCAATTTGTTACCTTTGCTACCAACTCTTGGCCAGCCAATTCAACAGCTTGCAAGAATTTTTCATATAAAATATCGTCGCCAGTAGGTTCATTCCAAGCTGGATTCAATCTTCCAACTCTAGATGAAATGCAAGTTGGATCGGAATAAGCGCATGGAGTTTCTGATGGATATTGCATTACCCCGTTATCAACTCCATCAAACATCAAAATCAAGTCGTCGTAAATCTTTTGATAGACAAAATCTAATTGCGGATGGTCGAGTTGCCAGTTTAACAATTTCGACAAGACTTGTTTTCCGAAATGTTTGTATACCAGTCCAGCACTGGACAATTTGATTGCATAATGTTGGTTGAATGTCTCTTCAAATCCTCTTTGGTGATGGTCAAATCTATTTGTTTTTGGATCATAAACACCACCAACGTCAACAACAATACTCCCACCTTTAATTACTTCAGTATCTCTAGTTCTGATAATTTTTGCATTTGCATACTCTGGCAGCTGTTTCAGCATGAATACGGCCAATGATTCATCTGCATGGAAGGTACCAGAGTGGGTTATAATCGTGGCCATTTGACGGATTATTTTTTTGAAAATTGTAAAGCAAAAATAATGATCACCGACCAGCAACTAACAGCAACAGTGAATATCTTGGGGGCAGTAGTATTCGGACTAATTATCATATATCACTTTATTCAAGGAGTCAAAACAACTTTATAATAAATTACTATTGTGATGCTTTTTTGCTTTTACAGATTCGACAATTGTAACCTTGGATTAAATTCAAATCAAAACAGATTTTATTCAAAAGCAGCGGTGTTCCAAAGCCATGTCAGATTGAGGAGCCATTCCCAAGCATGCCCTGAGGATGTTTTCAATGGCACTTCTTTGCTTTGAGAGTGCATTGACGACTGGAGTTCCAGTTGGAACAAGAGGTGCCTTGAGCATATAAGACAGTACTGACAAAACTGGGTGGAAAGAAACAAACTTTCCATTGGTTTCTTCGGTTGCGTAAGTGATACGGGTGAAAAGTTCACACATGATAGTCAAATCAAGAATAAGTGGAGATGCCAAAAGTGAGTCCTCACAAACATTGTAGATGGAAATAGTTGAGCGGCCACCCATGAATATTTCAGAAACATATTCGTCCAAGGCACGTTTGGAATCGCCAACAGACGGACAATACTTGATGACGACAATGTGGTCAGGGTGTTCACCATCCTTGTACAAGATTTTGTTTGCATCAACCATGTCATCAACAACGTTGGATTTGGAAATCTCCTTGGAGCGGAACTGTTGAGGGGCAGACAAGTTCATACCATCATTGTTACCTAAATGATTGTAAGAGGTAATAGCAAGTGGTTTGATTCCAGCGTTTACAAGGAAATCTACCAATACAGATTTGAGCTTGGTTTGTCCAGACTTGAAATCATCTCCTCCAATGAATACCTTTTTCTCTTCAGCAAACTGAACAGCACCTGGTACAAAGGTGTTTTGAGGACTTCCGTTGATAAATGGTGTATTTTCCATAATACAAGCCAAGGCGAAAATGGTAGATGGAGCGATTTCAGAATGACCTTCTTGTACTGCCTTCAATAAGTTGGCAGAAGTATCGTTAACGCCGTCCAAAATATCAGCATAGCGTTCTGTATTTGCGGTCCATACAACAATTACTTTGTCTAAGCCGTTCTTTTGCTTGAATTCCCTGAAATTAAAATTATGAATACCTGATATCTTGTCTAATTTTTTCCAATTGCTCTTGCTTGGTACCGTGAATCAAATTGTCTGCTCTTTCGTTTTGGTTGGCAGCAATAAAGTCAGGATAATAGATAGAAGGAAGAGGCTTCAAAGTAGACATTTGTTTTTCCAGTTGTCTTTGCAAATCCCATTCTAATACTTTTGCTCTTTGCATTGCTTCAAACAAGTTTGCGGATGAAATATCCCAACCGCCGATCACAATATCATTTGGGTTAACCATTGGAAGCATTGCAGAGAATGGAACATAAACATCATTGCCTGATTGGTCAGTACCAATCTTGAAAGTTGAAGCTTGAGTAATAGAGCCGTAATAGTTGGAGCTTTGTACCCCTTCCTTTGTACGCCATGAAATATGTTGCTTATTCGCAAGAATAGAAGCTGTTAAAGTAGATCCGTTGTTTCCACCCCATCCTACCATCATCAACCTATAATCAAAACGCAATTACCCTAATTTTGGTACATTTCGTTCAACTTTGAAATTGTACTCCTTTTCAGTAGGGACTACAGTCATTCCTGATGGAGTAACATTTACTTTAGCATCACGATAAACATATTTAGAAGTGATATGGTCGTCAGTGTAGGAAACATTTGGTGAATTTACGACGAAACTAGTCGGTAATGAATTTGGAATAGAAGCTGGTGCCATTTTTGATTTATCGAGGTTGTCTTTCAGGTGCAGTTGTGTGTCTTGATCCTCGGAATTGATTATGCGATGAATATAAAGAGTTTGAGACTATTTTAAATTTGCACTTACACGTACTGGGCAATTAAAATTGGAAAGCTTTCTCCTGTTAGTTTCTCTGGAAGAGATAATTGGAAAAAATAAATTTGCAGCTTTGAGGACAGGGACCGGATTGTGGCTTGACGTCCAAAGATTTTCCACCAATCACAATCCACAATGTGTCCAATAAGCAAAGTTATTGCCATTAATCAACCAATCGGACGAGCGCCGTTTCTAATTACGCAAGAAGCCGCTCGGCTAGAGTAGGAATATGTTTCACCATTTGATATTGTGATTGCTGCGCGTTTACAATAGCCTGATCACTTGAATTTGCATTTGCTATGCTGCTTGTGAATAATAGTTCATTCAGTGGTCTTTCCCAGTTAAATATTTGCGTTCTTTATTTCACCAACACTTTGTTTAATGACAACTGTTGCAACAATTCGTGAAACTCAAATGCCTGTAATATGACCTGTTCATAGTTTCCTGCTGCACATAGGGATAAAAGTGAACACTAAATTCTACTGTTTGGTTTAAATCACTTTTAGAATCCTTAATGGCTGTTACCGCGCATTCTAATCAACTAAAACCTCATCTCAATTCCACGAGAAATAACTAATTCATTTACGCACCAGTTGTCCAGTAGAGAAAATTGGTGTACAGGATCATAATTAGGTGTACGCTGCTTTTGAACTTGACTTTATCATGACACTTTAATTTCTTCTATTTACGGCCAAAATAGGATAAACTCTCTTAAACCAATGGCTGTGTGAATGATATTTCGGTTTGCGGAAGTATTTGGCTGTGTAATCTAGTAGATTACCCAGCAACTGACGGTTTTAATAAACCTGTCGTGGCGACTAACTGGTTTCAACTTGTGATCATAGGCTGTCGATAAATTTAATTTTCGGAGGGTCAGTCACCTTTTTTTTGGTGGATAAGGTTATCAGTGGAGATGGTGAAGAAACTCGACAATTAGGTAAAACATCACGTCTGAAACTTGAAATTCTAATCGAATGAAAGGCTGCGACTCGGACTTACTAATCATGAAAGGTCTTAATCAAAGAAACGTCGCACAAAAGGGAAACGTCTTGGACCGCTGTGGCTTCATGCGGTCGGTGTTTTTCATTTAAACACCCCACAAATGAAGGAAGGGAAACTCACCAAGTTACGACATGACTGCAACCGATTCTGATATAATGGTCAAGGAAGATTCTTCTTTACACTTCTTACTTGAAGCCAATAAGAAATGGGCGAAACAAATTGAAGATTCCAATCCAGACTTTTTCATGGAGCAAAACGCTGGCCAAGCACCTACCTTTTTATGGATTGGTTGTTCTGATTCAAGAGTACCACCAAATCACATTACCGCAACTAATCCTGGAGATATTTTTGTACATCGTAATATTGGTAATGCAATCTTGGCGTTGGATTTGAATGCTAATGCGGTGATCCAATATGCTGTTGATGCCTTAAAAGTGAAGCACATTATTGTGTGTGGCCATTATAAATGTGGAGCTGTACATGCTGCGATTGGCCACTCTAGTAATTTTTTCTAATCAATAGCTGGCTTGCCAATCATCGAACAGTGGATTGCACACATTCGAACATTAGATGGGCAATTCCACGATACTCTAAAACGATTGCCACCTCAAGTTAGATTTGATCTAATGTGTGAACTTAATGCAATCACCAACGCAAAGAATGCCTGCCTATCCGTTGTTGTACAGAATGCTTGGAAAAGGGGCCAAAAGTTGGTTGTCCATGGTTGGTGCTATAGATTAGCGAATGGTATAATTGAGGATTTGAATTTCGAAGTTGATGACCTAAAGCAAGTTGAATTTACTTTTGAATCCGCAATGAAACATGCTATTAAAAAAGCCGTAGCTAGTCAATAATGTTATAAATAAATTGTTGTTAATTTGACCAACATATCATTGAATCTTGCCATTGACTACTGTGCTGGAGATCCATTGATCTTTGTCTGGGCACAGCACAGAATACGTTCGCAGGGCAGAATTCAGGAATACGAGGCGGATTACGTGAGAATAGCTTTCGTAGTAGTACCATAGAGTTAGCACGAGGTGGCCCAGCTAACATTAGTTCGTCTGTAGTCATATTTTAGAAACAAATGGCGACAAAAGGTGAAACATTTTCATTCAACAAACCTGGGGACAATGGGGTTACTTTGAGTGAAGCCAAACATATTTTTCCGTTCTACCAATTAAATAGCCACCAAAAAAATTTTGTGAAACAGGAAACACAAATGGTGGTTCAATCGAAATATCAAATGCAATCAGATTTAGTTAAAAGTCTTCGGGGTGTAATAGCGAACATCTCTAATGAAATCGTGGCTCATCCAGAAAAGTACGAGGATTTAGTTAAAAATGGGTCGTCGCTGTTGGGAATTCTGGAAGCGAATAAACGGTGGGCAAGGAATGTGCAAAGAGCAAACCCAGAATTCTTTAACAAACAGAACGCAGGCCAGCAACCAACAATGTTGTGGATTGGCTGTTCAGATTCAAGAGTACCACCCACCCATATCACTCAAACTAAACCTGGCGATTTCTTTGTACATAGGAATATTGGAAATGCTGTGCACTCACTCGACATGAATGCAAATGCTGTCATGCAATATTCCATTGATGCGCTGAAAGTAAAGCATGTAATAGTTTGCGGGCACTATAAATGCGGTGCTGTTAAAGCAGGAATGGGGAAAAACAGTAATTAAAACTAACTATAGCCGGCCTTCCAATTATTGAACAGTGGATTGCAAATATAAGAAACTTGGATGATCAAATACATGAAACACTGGACAAATTGGGCAATGATTTAGCATTCGATTTAATGTGCGAGCTCAACGCAATAACAAATGCTCGAAATGCATGTTTAACTCAAATAGTTCAAAATGCCTGGAAGCGTGGTCAACCTCTAACTGTCCATGGCTGGTGCTATAGGCTTTCTACAGGAATAATTGAAGACTTGAAATTTGAAGTAAATAGTCCAAGCAGGGTAGAATCTGCGTATCAGTCTGCAATTCAGGATGCCATCCAGAGAGCTGTAAATAAATCATAACTTGTACACAATTTACTCTTGCTCATGCCCATACCTGGATATGAAAATCTGATTAGCAAGTATAATCGCAGTGTAATTTAGATAACAAATCGCCAACAACTTGCTTTCCGTTCTGTGGCTGGTTGAAACAATTTTAGAAAATTACAAGTTTCATCCTTGCTTAAAAATTCACAGTATGGATCCTCAAGTACAATATATTAATAAAAGCAAATGATTCAGGAGAGGATGAAAAGACCGCAGAATCCAAGTATTCAAACACAACCAGAACCTAAACCTCAACGGAGACATGGACAAACAAGACCTGTCCGTGAAATTGAATCTCCTCCAATTCGATTCGTAACAGGACCACCTCACAGAGATCATTGGAAGGTATTATTCAATATAATGTATAGCCAGACCACTTGGCTCCGGAGTGTTCGCTTTGCGGACAAAAGTTTACATTTTTCATTCGCAAACATCATTGGTAATTCAATCTAATATTCAGTAGAAGATGTGGAGATATTTTCTGTGGGGATTGTTGTCAAGTAGTCTTTGCTAACCATAGAACACTGCTAGATTAGATCAAGACGTACAATTTCATCAAGCGGGCATATTATCGAGAGTGTGCGATCCATGTTACAAGGAATCACTTATACCAGCTTCGGTTACTCCTGAAGAAGTTCAAGAAGGACCAGGTAGAATAGTTTTAATGTTAGTTACAATCGAGATTAATGTTACCAAGCCAAATCCAGGTAAAATTATTTTGACAATTGATATAGCAGAAACCCCAATGATGTCTGTTCCTTCCGATTGGACTTGGTCCACCTTTTAAAGCATTTGTAATTTAATTTCATTAATAAATTAAATATGTATTTAAATCGAGTTACTTTGGTTGCTTGAACTAGTTTCTGCTCGTTAAAAGTAATCAGCAGCCAAGCCGTGACTCGGATACGGCATGCGGAGACGGATTGGATCAGCTAATCATGGTTCGGACACTCTTGATTATTCAGTATTGAGTTTGTTTTCCAACTGATTCATTTCACATCACAAAGTTTTATCCCTAATTCCTCAAGCACATGCTGTGAATCACGAAGCTCCAGCACAAAAAGGGGGGTGACGCAAGCAAAAAGGATTGAATTAATCTATACAGAGATCTCTTAATGACAAGGATTAAACCATGTCTGATTACTCAAATTCTCCTCTATTCTTGTTTGTAATTTTTTTGTCCAAAAAGTCCTCAATCTCTGATGAGCGACTACTCCTACTACCAGAATAATGGCCAACAACAGATGCCAAAGATGGAGCAATTTGGATTTCAGAACGGTGTCAATAACCAGCAACAGTTGAATACACAAATGAATCAAAATCCAATGATGAATCAGCAACTTAACGCAAATATGAATACAATGAATCCGCAGTTTTACCAGCAGAATGATATGGCCAATAATATGATGTATCAACGTCAAGGCATGAATCAGATGTACGGAATGCAACAGAACGAGCAGTAACTAAATCCTAACGACAGACAAAATGCGCAAAGGTCAACTCCTCAAGAACGTCCACAAGGTACTAAGAATTTTGATATTAGCTGATTCTGCTCATAACTCACCTAATTTAAACATGCTGCAAATGCAGAATCAGCGACAAATGTATTATCAACTACAAAACCAGCAAAATAATCAGAATATGATGTTCAATCAACAATCAAATCAGACTTCTCAAGTAGCCCAGCAGCCGAGTCCAGCCTTACAGCAACAAAGATATCAAATGAATCAACAGATACCTATGAGCAACAATCAAACGCAAGGTAGCTGTCTACTTATCATAGCACTATATTATCAGCAATTGCAACAACAAGGTGGACAATTTAATCAAGGAGATCAGCAGCTACAGTTCAATCAAAGTAACGTATCACAACCCCAAACAGCTTCAACAAACTTTTCGCAGAATAATCAGTTAGGACTAATGAATCAAATGGCAGGAAATAATCAGCTTGGAGCATCGTCTCAATTGCCTGGAGCATATTCACCGCAGACTTTTCTGAACAGTAGCTTTATTCTAAAAACAGGCAATCAATCCCCTGCTAGTACCCAGGCCGCAATGAATGCTATTCAATCCCCTCAGTCGCACGGAAACGTCTATCAGCAAAGCCAGCTAGCTCCTACTGTGAATACCATGGCCACGTTCCAAGGCCCGCAAGGGCAGTTGAATGAAAGGTCATATTTTGAAAATGCCTTCAACAGTTTTTTGCGGCAACGAAATCCTGCTGCAAGGGTGCCACCTCTGGATGGAAAACCCCTCGATACGTTTATGACTTTCCACATAGTAATTCAGGACGGAGGCTTTGAAAAGGTGATCTAACGCTAAAATCAGGTGAGAAACCAAAATTCCTGGCCTGCTATTTGCCATAAACTAGGAATCGATGTTAATCCAATGAACATTACCACGCTACAGGCTGTATATCAAACTTTTTTGTATCCCTTAGAACAAATGGTAAATAGAAGTGCTATACAACGCCCGTCGTCTGCACAAAGCAATCCAAATGCCTCTGCAATGTCACCTGCAATGTCAAATCCACCTTCCTTATATAATGGTAATTATATGAATGCAAACCAAATTCCTAATATCCCTAAACCGCAAACACCACCTCTCCCAAAGGCTCCGCCAGTTATTCCGGAAGCTAAGGTAGTCCCACCAGAGCCTATTGACCCAGCAACTTACTTTCCAAAAGCACTCAAACTGCAGAGTTTTGGCGGTGTTGACTTGACAACTTTAGGAGCAGCTTTACACCGTGTCAGACCGGCGAAAGATCACTATGGTACCTTTATAAATAACTTTAGCACCAAAAGATTTGCGTAAGCTTAACATGTCATTAAAATCAAAAATGCCTTTGCAAGTCAAGTTTGCGCTGGACTGTCTATCAATTTATTCAGCAGAATTCAACTTAAAATTCCCAGATTACCCTGAATTATTGAATTCTTTAGTATATCACATGGACGACTGTTTAAAGAAATCCACAGAAAACAGGTCAAATGAAAAATTCTTTTCCTATAAAGAGTTATTTGAGTACGAGTGGAATTCAGTTTCTCAGCTGCAAGATAGCTGCGAAGGATCAATAGATGTTTTAAAGAATTTGATGGAAGAAGCCACGTCAATTGGACTCATATTACGAAATGCAAGTATGCACCCTGAAAATCATGCTCTTATGTCTGGGAAAGAAGATTTGGTGAATATCTTATTCTGGACTTTGAATCTTCCAGTTCCTGAAAAAATTGCACATTTGGACAAGAGTAACAGCACAACAATATTATCGTATCCTGTATTTCATGTTCTGGAGCACCGTAAGAACGCAGTTATAGTTTTGTCAAACATTGGCCATAATGTCACAATACCTAATGACAAATATGCTCAATTGCTGATCAATGTGTGTTCAGATTTTATTTCAGAAGCCAATACATATTATGTATATCCAGCTACAGATCTCCTTGCGAGAGTACTATTGCAAAGTACAAATCAAATGCTAATCGGATCGTGCAAAAATTTGCTGGAATTGGCAAACGTCCTTTTGAAGAATTTACCATGGACAGGACTACCAGTAGATGCGCTCCCTAGCCAACTTGCTCTCTGGGAACTTTCCATGTTGAACCTTAATTCTATAATAGGTCTTGCTTCAGCTGAACAGAAATCAAAAATTATTGCTATACCCAGCCTGATGAAAGTGTTGTATCTTTTATCCAAACGCCCAGTAGCACAGTATGGCGTCCCACCTGAACTATTAATGCAATTTGCCGGAATACGGGAGCGCTCATTTAGAACTTATATTGAATGCATCCGGTTCTCTGGCAAGCATTCAAAAAAGATTGAAGCAGAGTTGTTACAGCGTATGGTACTCGCTCAAAGAGACCAAGAAACTTGGCTGGTAGCACAAATATTGGAGTTTCTGTCAGACTATGGTGAATAAAAAAAGTATTAGACTAAACTAAAAGTGCGATTAATTCTATTACAATTACAATACCTCACAGTTGCCAGTTCCACAAACAATCATTTCATCATTTTCTTTCAATGCTAAATCATACATTGAGTATCCTGGCTTGTCAGTGACATCTTCACAATCCAGCCATTCTGGGACCATAATTTTGCCTGTTTCATCATAATCCAAGTAAGCTTCAAGTAGTACTAATCCTTGAGAAGGGCTTTTATAAATGTCCAGTTGATAGTAACGGTCATTGAACAAGAAACATCTTCGAACTTTGTTGATTGGTACTCTAGTAGGGTCAACCTGAGTTCGCAATGACTCGAATTCTCTAGGGTTGATGTTTCTTCTAATTTCCACTCGCTGACCATTTTGTGGTGGATATCTAATTGTAGAGTTCAAGTGAACAGTGCTGGTTCCAACTTCTACACGTCTGGAGTTAGTCAAATATACCTTCTAATTCTAGTTTGAGTACCGTCCCCCTGAGTATTGACTAAATAGCGATGCTCAACAAGGAATTCTCTGTATTGCACAGGGAATGCCATCCCAAGAGAAAAGTTCTTTACCAAGAATTTGTGTTTCTTTACTTGCTTTCCGTATCTATTGGAGTCTGCTGTCAATCCCAATCTTGTTGAGACCGCTTGGACGACTCTATCACACTTTTCCATAAAGTTTTGAACTGAAACGTTATCAATTACTTGCAGCGACGCATGTCCTACCCAAGCACTCATAACCGCAGTATCAAGTGCTCTAGCTAATTCTAAACCTTCTGTTCTTGTAGAATTGTTTTCCAAAGAGTAAAATGATTCTGCTCCTTTAGCTGCGGTAACTAAATGAACAACACAATCGTAACGATGATCACGTCTATAATTAGAGATTCTTACAATGCTACTTCATCTAATATTAGTGGTTATTTACCTAAATGCAGTTCGTCCAGCATCCTTAGCCAGTCTTCTCTCTTCATGTAAGCGGAAGGGTCCATAGCGCCTCTATCACAAATGATTACAGTTTTAATACCCCTCTTGCCGTTTAATTTCGCCAATTCACGGTAGGTATTTTCGATTTGAATCATTACAGCGAGAATTGATTTTTGAAATGAATATGCCTGATCCTCTTCCATATCTGGAAAGTGAACACCTCCGCCAAACAAGATGGTTGCAGTTTCTGGGACTCTGTATACTCTCCAACCCAAACTTTCAAACAAACTAGGTGAGATAAATAGTACTCTGAGAGGATAGAGACCGAGGAAGTCTTTCCCCCGCATGGGCCGCCGGTTAAGCAAATAACTTTAAAAGGAGCTGGATTTTGGGCTGCAACTTGCATGTCTAGTAGATAAAAAATTTAAAGGATTTTTTTTGTCTTTGTAGTTGCCAAAAACAGCCGCACGTTTGTTGAACAAGGATTTTATTTATTATAGTAGAATCACTTTTTAGTTTTCTGCTCTTTTCTAAGACGAACATCATCGTTATACACACGAGCCATATTGACCTCCATTGTAGTAATCTGTTCTTTCAAGTATTCGAGATCCTCTTCGACTTGAGCCAAACTAATTCTGGCGCTGTTTAATTTCGATTCCAGCAATTGCTTGGCTTCATCAATGGGATATTCCAACATTACGTTTGCCTACGATAAATTCGGAATTACCCCTAGCCAAAGGTTTACGGAATTGGTCTTTGGGATCTTTGCTTTAACCCATAGTGTGTCATTAAGTTCAAAATCTGTGATTATAGGTTCACTATCGTCCTTTGTTAAAATAAAGGTTACTTCTTTGGAGGCTAAAAATACGACTAATTCCAGTGATTTTTCAATTTCAGGTATTTTGGTTTCTAATCCTACCTGTCTCTGTAACAAGTGATTCTCCATGAATCTGTATTTCGAGATCCTGTGATTAAATCTGACTTTACATTTCTTGGAACTTTGAAAGGGTGCTTTCATGATCGGATCCGTCCAGAAAAGCGCTTACATTGTCTACAAATGGTGCTCTGGGGATTCCTCTTGGGTTTGCGTCGATGGTTGCCATTTTTGATTCCGATCAGATCAAGGACAAAAAGAAAGAAATGAAATTGGAAGCTATCTATTTACAACTATTTACTCCAACATTTGCTCGTCATTAAGTATTGCCATTAGTTCTTCAGGTATCAGTAACGGAAAGTCTCTTTGCGACTGCATGATCTCAAACAGCGATCTCCTCCATATATTATACTTCAAGTCAGGGTATGCTGAATTAGTAAAGCTTACCTTCAATATACCAACCATATGATAACTTGAATAAGCCATCTTCCTCGCTTTTGAAGCATTGCACCAGATGAAGATTATCCTCTACCGCATATTCATTATTCAGTTTATCAGCAGAACTCAAGTTATCCACCGAATTCTTTGTTGACCCAGGTTGCGAGGACTTTCCAGATTTGATAGATTGAGCACCAGATCCTGGGTTCAGACCATCAACAGAGTTGTTGACCGAATTTATAGTAGTAAGGCCCTTTGCTTCATTTCTTAAACCGCTATCTTTGGGTTTTGGGGGAACGTTTCCAAATGAGCTGGAGTGCGGCCTGTTTCTCAGTGACTGCAGTTGAGATTCCAATGTTTTTGATGGTGCAGAGGGTACATAGACAGACTGCTCTGGTGTGTTTACATTATTTGCAAATGGGGACATTGATTTCACTGAAGGGCTGGCTTCCAACTTTGTTGTTGATCCAGCTGGGGAGCTTTTACCTGGTAACACTGGTTTAGCAGGAACATTTGGCACAAGATTCTTCCCTGATGGTGTTTTATCAAATGGAGACTGAGGTTTAGCCTGCAAATCTGTTGGCTTTGGCGGTGGTGCGTTAGAGTTCTTTCGAAAATTACCCAATTCTGAAGAACTTTGATTTTTGGTTACGTCTACCATTGTCTGCTGCGAATTTTGGGCTGCTGGTTTAACTTGTGTGGCAGCGTGTCGCAATCGATTAAGAAGGTCTTCAGGAGTTTCTGCTTTAACAGATGATCTGGCACTGTTTGATTCACTTTTCAAGTGTCCAGGAATAAAAGATTGGGAATTTGAATCTGTACGAGGCCTTTGCATCTCATTTCTCATTTTCATTTGTTGTTGAACAGTGTGAACTGAAGAATCTGCCCGTCCGCGATTAACAACTGGTGCATGGGAAGATGGTTGGCTGCTGGATTCAGCTCGACCTCTAACATTGACTGTATTCTGGGAGCCGGTGGAATCAAATCGCATAGACCGAACAGGAGAATTGATACCAGAAACATTTGCAGAGTTTTGCTGCGAGAGGAACGGTTTTGTTACTCCTTCACTTTTACTAGGCCACTGCTCTGATTTAGACGCCTTGTGATGGATTTCGGACAAGGGAGACCCCACTCTCTCTGGCGACTGCAAACTACTCGGTGATAATATACTATCAGCATCAAAACTAATAGCTTGGGCTAAAGGTGATTTGGGAGTATGTGAACCAATTGCTGAAGCAATTTTTGCAGAATCAGGAGATTTGATGCTGGACGAGTTTATGTTTTGAGTAACGATTTTGGCCAATTCATTTGCAGCCGCTCGCTCGGCCAACTTTTCATTTGCTAAAGTTTTTTCTGTTTTGGATGGTCTTGCTGAGTTTATTGGAGAGGCATTGGTTTGTGGGGTAGGAGACAGAGGTTGATCTTTCACTGTAGGAGGTGACAGGTTTTTTATATGGGCAATCTTCACGCTCTCTCTTGTACTCGATACAGAGTCCCTAGGTATAGAATTAATGGTTGGTTTTTCTTCTGTTTTGCGCATCTGTAACGGAGAGTCTTTTTGGGTGATTCCATTAGAATTCCCTGCTTGGTTCTTTAAACTTCCATTTGAAGATCCTGATGAAGAAACGACTTGGTTTTTGATTTCTTCTACTTGAGTGACTTTGGAATTATTTGTTTTCTGTTCAATTTTTGGGGATCGAGACGCTGATGGACTGTTTGCAATTCCAGCAGCCGATTTTGGTTCTTCAGCAATCTGATGTAAGCTTCCCGTTCCTGTTTGGTTGATATCTAATGAATGCAGTGATGATACTAAACCGCTTTTTGTTTTTTGAATGTCGGATGCAAGTAATGGTTGGGATTTAGTAATTATTTGCGAATTCGAAGCAGAATCATCATTTTTACTATCGTTTCTATTAAGAGATGTCAATGAGGTCTTTTTCTTTTGTTTTACAGTTGCTTTGCTTGACAGCTCTTCTGTAGATGTGGATGACAAAGGCTGCGAACCTGTCAATTTTTTCAATTTTGAAAATATAGATGTTTTCTTTGGCTATAATTAGGGTCTAATTACTTTCTCTGATTCCATTAAAGAAAGGGTGAAGCTTTGTTTGATTGAATATTGGATTACGTCACGACAACTAATTTCAAGAATTCTATCGTGTATTTATAATGAAAATTTATTGGATATGATGCAAAAATTATTACAGCTGATCTAAAGATACTGCTTGATAAGTAGACGGCGAGTGCGGTATGCTATTCTCTCCCTGAGTTAAATACAAATACCCCATTCATAAAGTTATCCAGCAATTCTTTGTCATTTAGCTTAGGCGTCTTTGTTCTTTGGTTGATTTTTCGTAGTCTTGCTTCATTCCTTTGTTCGATTTCTTCTATATTAAAATCATCTGCATTAGTAACAGAAAACCTTCTTCTTGAACGCTGTAATCATTTGAATTCAGAAATATATCGGAATTTAGATTCAGATTATTAGATATATCCATTATTTGAGTTTCAGTGGCGAATAGTTCCTTAGGCACGCTTATTGCTACAGGAGTTTTTAATTTGCGATACTTTGAAGATACAGAATTTCGCTTTGGGGGATCCAAAGGCTCGTAGGGAGTGTGGAGTTTCCTTGCAGATGACCGTGATTTAATTCGTTCAATATCCTTTTCCATATTTTCCACTCTGGATAGAAGTGGATCATCTTGCAACTGTTTGGCTTGCGTTTTATCTTCTTGAGTCATGTCTTGGCGAACTTTATTATTTTCAGACTCTAATTCTCGTTGTATTGCTGCGAGTTGTTCCAGAATTTCATGATTAGAATTTATCATGGCATTCTGCTCAGATTTGGCTACCCGAGCTGATGAACGGTGTTCTTGATTATTCAGCGGTTGTATTTCTTTGTTGTCATACTCGATTGCTGGCGACTTTTCTAAATCGCGATCTTGTTCCTGCTCTTCATTTTGTTTCTTCAAACTTTCAATGTGTTTTGATCGAATGGGGGGAGAATTGGAAGTATTCTGAATTGGCTCTCGTGGTGTTTCTTCTGGCGTATGTTCTGGAACGAAATTGCGTTCCTTCATCTTCTTTAAAACTGCTGGGAGCGGTGGAGAGTTGGACCTGAATTGGGTAACAGGAAATTCGTTTTCATTTTCAGGTTCAAAAGTTAGCGATTCGTTACCTGGGCTTTGCTGTCGAATCACTCTTTTTGGTTTTGTAAGTGGTTCTTTGAGAAGCTTTTCAGCTTGTCTTTCCTTTTCCAGCTTTTCTTTTTTAATTCTTTCGTTTTCCTGCTTTTCCAATTCCTAAAATAAAACTAATAGTACAGCTTTCTTTCGATCTTCCTCCTGTTCTCTCTTGTATTGCTCCCTCATCCTATTTAATTCAGTCTCAATACGTATTCTTTCTTTTTCGTCTTCAATTTTTTGCTGCTCTAATTGAATTTGCTTCTGTCGCTCTTTTTCTGCGATTTGCATCTTGAGTACATTCTTAATTAGTTTGATTTACCTGAATATCCCTTTGATTTTTTTGTTTCATTTGCTCCTTGGCTAAAAACTCTTCTTTCTGCCAAGCGGGCATGTCCTCCAACTGCATAGCTCCACGCAAATACTTTGTGTGGGTTGGATCATAAGCATTAGGTGGATTAGCTTGCTTATTATTAATTAGCTTGCTACATCAAATAAAAGATTACTCGAAATCAAGATTAGATGGTGGAAATGAGCTGTTCATAGACAAATTATGATTTCGTTGCTCCATCATCCGTGAAGGAGAGTATTCGTTGTTGATAAGGGCATTTCCCCCTATTGGTGGGAGTGCCGAAAATTGATTAAGAGAAGGCGATCGATTCGTAACAGTTGGAAATACTTCAGAATGAAATAATTTAGCTTGTTGGTCCGGAAATTGTTTTCTAGAGTGATGGACTAATTCTGGTGCTCCAGTTGAATATGGACTAGCGTTTTTGAATTCCTTTACCCCGAGCATCTATGATTAGCCCCAAAGAGTACTTCTGAGTCTTCTCTTCTTTCTAAAAGCTTTTGCCTTTGTAGCATTTCATTCTTGATCCGAATTTGTTCATCCAGATCTTTCAAATACCGAGATTGCTATATTATCTATTGCATTACTTGAAGGACTCTCTCGTGAAATTCAGGATTTTCCGCTCTTTCATGCACAAAATTGTTATTATATTTGTTATATTGGTTTCTTGTTTTGACTGGCTTTGACTAGTTATTCAAAAAGTACCTGTCTTCGATTGTTAATTTCAAATCCTGCCTCCTATTTTTAGGGTATATTACTGGTTCCAACTGTCTTTGCTTCTCCGCTTGTCGCTGTTTCGCTTTTTCAGCTATCTGCCGGTCTACGATTAGATTTCGATCACCTAGATCTTTGGCATACTGCTCTTTACTTTGATACTTTTTACTAGAGAAATTTCGGTCAGAGGTGTTTGGATTTTGAGAAGAGTTTCGACTTTCCGATCTCACACTTTCATTTCTATCGTTGTAAGGGAAATGATTTGAATCTTTTGGCCTATATGGATCCCGAGAGTATGTTCCATAAAGATTGAATGCCGGGTCTGGTTGGTTGTTTGGTGGTGGTAGCTGGTAATTGTGATATCCCCAGTTGACTGGATAAAATGGTGGTGGCATTGCCATATTAACTCGTGGGTCAGGATACATTCCGTAGTTGGGGATTTGCGGCCCTGCATAAGGTTGATAACTTGGTTGAGGGTTATAATAGGAGTTTGGATTTAACGCTGAAGTGTGTTGGATTGCGGGCAGCTTTTCTGCATTAGGAGGCACTGAAGGTAGCGCTGTATTACTATTTGATGATATACCCATCTTTGGATGTTGAATTTGAATTGGAGGGCTAGGTTGTCCCTCCGGTTCATCTCGGTTCTTTAATAATCGTTTTAACCGTGGATGTGCCATCGCCGCTTGCGCAGCAAGAAATTCCTTCATATCTCTACTACGTTCCTCTTGTAGTTTCAAGCGCCTCTCTTGTTCTCTAGGGTCACTTTGCCCACCAATTGGGTTCATTTGAACTTGCATACTGTTGTGACGCGTTGATAATTTGCAAGGTTTGTCTACAGCTTCAAATAACCAATTCAGTTTGCAAGGTTTGTGTACAGCTTCAAATAACCAATTCAATATCACTAACAAAGTAATATTTAATATCGTTTAAGTGTTAGGATATTAAATGCTTTTCAAAATCTATATAATGAAAGCGCCTAACGGTTTTGCCATAGGAACCACCTAGATGTAGCAAGTATACTGGGATTCAAAGTTGCCTAATAAAGTATTGTGAAATACAGGCGATGTCCATTGGTTGAATTTTCACCTGAAATGAGCGGGATCTTGAAAAAAATTACTGCTGCTTACTGCACCGCTTCAGTTGGATTAGTTGGAGGATATTTTTACTATACAAAGGATATCGAAACAGTGCCAAATGACAATCTACCGAGAGCATTCAAAAGTCTGATTTCACAATCGTCAACCCACGGGTATTATCGACGGCATAACTACAGCAGGCCACTTCAAAATACGTTGGAGTCTCTCTTTACTCAACCGTTTTATGAAATTGAATACATGATATCCAACACTTGTTATAATCCTGGTTTTCAGTTGAAATTAGGACAAAGAATTGGAAATTTGATTGTCGAGCAAATTCCTGCACCTAATCAAGTAGTTCTTCGCTACCAACATCCGGGATTTAACTACAAGTATTATATTCAGGTGAATAAAGATTCAATGGATATGGCATTTGTCGAGTACACTGGGTCCTTTCTGCAGGATATGGGAACTCGATGGGGTATAAAGATACTTTTACAAGGTGCAAAATAGATTTATTTTATTATTATTTGGCTTTGGGTAAGGTGTATAGAGTAGCATCAGTTGGAATGTGTACATCCTGTGGAAAAGAAAGTTTTAAATCATCTGGAGGACTAGCAATCATAGGTTGGGTTGTTCAGTATCAAGAGAAGAATTTGTCTTGGTGACGTTGAATTTGAATAGACTTTTGTGTTCAGTTTATCACCATCGCAGATTTGATTAGTTCCTCTGTCAACATATTCCTGCCATTTACAAAGAATGTGAAGAATTTGAGATTCCACCATACCACCAGCTTAAATGAATCTGGATGTATATGTTTTTGGATATCAATTTTTACGCAATAGGATCCGTGGAAATTTTAAATATGCTACATGGAATATATTACTACACGAAATTTAATTCTCAGAATGGAATATAAATGGGCTCAAACTTTTACATTCACTTGCCCAACCGGTTCACAGTTGGACTTTTGACAATAAACGAAGATTGTCTTCTAATCTGTCGATGGTCGGTTTTCGGTGAATTTGCAATTTCATTCGCAACTACAAATTCGGATTTAAGATTGGGTCTTGGTCCTTCCGAAACCATTTCATTTAACGCTCGAACGTTAACGATAGAAGCTTTCCGAACTACATTTGAATTTTCTTTGGTTTCACTTCCCTCGATTTGACTGCTATCAATTTTCGAGCTATCTGTTAGTTCTTGTTTGCGGATCTTTAGAATCAGCTTGTTTAGCGCAATCATGAGAGACAGGTTCAAAATTTCGTGGATTATATTCGCCAGGCACATGAGTCCATTCCAAGCCATGTAGTTTCTATCGTTCTCCAGGATTTCGGTGTATTGAGAGACTATTGAAAGTAGCATGTATAAAACTGTGTTGGAAAGTTGAATGGGTAGTACAATTGACATCATGGGGCTCTTTGAAAGTACTTTCTTTGTTGCATTAAAGATGGTTTTGTTATTCTTTACTGCAAAGACACAGATAATCTTGTACAGAATATAGATTGCCGGATATGTGTTGATTGAAAATTGAAATAGATTCCACAGTGGAAAAATCACCTGCCAATTACTGAAAATCCAACCAGTACTTTCGAAAATAGTAAGGCACATCAGATAACCACTTCCTGCTACTGCAAGGTGAATAGCTACCAAAACTGCATAGGCTGCTATCTTTTGCGTTTTCCTTTGAATGTGGAAGAAATTCAAAATCATAAAGAATGTATCAGTGACTGAAATCATAGATGCAATATTGTAGAGGGCTGAGGACGCTGATAATAAAATTTGCCAATCTAGATCATTTGGGAAAGTGGATATCCAATAGATCATATTCAAGATCAACCAAATAATCCATAAAGCTTGGGATAAAAAGACATACCTGGCCGCAATTTCTCCAGCAAAGTATTGCCGTAAGTAAATGGTGGCTACGTATGTCGCTAGTAGGAGCGAAATAATGTAAGATATTAATCCGACGTATTCCAAAGGGAACAGGCTTTTAAAATTTGGCACTTCCAAGCTAAATGGAAAATAAACTGTCCAATGTATAGATGTACCAGCAGCTATAAATTTGTAATAGCTTGCCGACAGTGAAGTGTTTAAAACCCTGCTATAGACTATTTGCGGAGAAGTTGTCAAAATAATAGATTCATACTCATCTGAGCAATCTGAAGAAGTAAATATCTGCAATTCTTTTGAATTGTAACAAGCGAATCCATTGTAACAGTTGCTGTCAGCCAAGACGTATTGCGTGATGTATCCCCATTGCAATAAGTCGCCACTATCTGATTCGTACTTGCAATAGCTCTGTTTGTTGGCCAGTTCCCAATAGTCGCGAGCTAGTATGTTGGGCTCTATTGTATATGACACGCTTGATAGTCCTAACGTGTAACCCAAATCCTCAGATGATATACAACATCCCCGTTCCACTGCATGAGGGTCAGCTCCACAGTAAGGATAAAAGTAAGAGTCGGATAAGACTCCAAATAAGGCAGAAGTGTTTGTATCTGGAAATACTGTCATTACAGATGGCGGGCTGGAACAAGAATAGTCATCGTACCACGCTGTTTCCAATATTAGGTCTGCACTGCAACAGGAAATTAGAGCGACAAAAAGAAATGAGTTCGTAATGGACATGAGCATAGTAGAACAATACTGGTTTAAAATTTTTTGTCATTGTTTCATTCTTTGTCCGTT
Organism: Boothiomyces sp. JEL0866; assembly: GCA_027604345.1. NCBI lineage: Eukaryota > Fungi > Chytridiomycota > Chytridiomycetes > Rhizophydiales > Terramycetaceae > Boothiomyces > Boothiomyces sp. JEL0866. Next base: position 128,497 of record JADIIZ010000026.1, read on the forward strand.
GTAGCAGTCTACGTAAATTTTAACGTTATCCTGGACTACTACATTTACTACCAGCACGTGTGTAGTGCATATTATAGTCTCGTTCTTACTTCAAATGTTGATATTGATTACGAACGATATTCAGACTGACATGAGCAATCCTGTTTACTATTTGAGTATCAATACCAGGGATGTAAAAGGATATTCTGTAACGAACTCTGTATCGCCTATTACATTCTTAACAACTGATTCCCTCAATAGTTTGGTATGGTTTGTCGAATCAAGAAGGACAAATAGATTGTGATTCTTTCAACATTGTTCATATTGTCTTGTTTACAGGACAGTTGCGTTCAAAGTGTCAAAACGTGATTAGAAATCACTTTCCAAATCTACTTGCATTCTACGCCAGAGGTGATATTTAAAGAATTATTTTCTCTGCTCTGCAGCAATTTATATTAATCTGGTTTCATGTAAATCGCATTTTATTAGATAGTCATTCAATTGTGGTGTCATAGATTTTGGATACATAAATATCTTTGCTATTTTCCTTGTCTATCTTGAGCATCAACTGGTGTACAAAATTCTTTATCCAGTAGTTCAATACTTCGTGAATAATCAGCGATAAACTAACCAGACCATTACACGCGATAAAATTACGATCATTCTGCAGTAGTTCAGTAAATTGCAATACGGATATCAACACCATATATGCGACAGTATTCAATATTTGAAAAGGCATCAACACTGCCATTGCAGGGGATTTTGTCATCAAAGTCATATAGATTTGTAAATTTGAATTAATTTTGTTCACGTATCCATATAGGTGGCCGATTTGAGCAAGAATTAATATTGGCGGAATTGTATTCAGCAAGAAAAACACCAAGTTCCAACCAGGGAATAGATAGTACCAATATGTGAACATCCATGCAGTCAAGTCGAAATAACTAATAAAATACAAGTATCCAGCACCTGCAAGTACGATATGAATGGAAATTAGTATTGCAAATCGAATACTTCTTTGTCTGTGACGGTATTCATAGTAATCCATAATTAAGGAAAATGTTGTAAGTGTAGCAAGTAATGTAGATATACTATATAATGCACTGAGGATAGCTTCAGTTACTTCATAGGCCAATACAGTGGGGTATTCAATTGTCCAGTCCATTATATTAAGTGATACCCAAACCAACCACATTATCTGAGCAATAAATAGAAATAATGAACCCTTTGCGTTTCTCATTAATCTCTGCAATTCAATCATCGATGCATATATGGCAATTCCGACTGCAAGAATGTATGAAACCAAGCCAACAATTTCCATCGGAACCTGGAATTTCGGCACCAAAATAGCCATCGGAAAGTAAGTAGTCCATTTTGTGATAGATTGTCCACCTATGAAATTAACATAAAGCGCATTGATGGGCTTATTAAAGATTACACTTGCAAACACTTGTGGATTACTGGATAAAGAAAAAGATTCAGACAGACCTGAACAATTTTTGTTTGCATAAATCTCCAATGAGTTCTCTCTGCATATTATCCCGTCAAAGCAACTTCCGTCTGGTTTTACGTAGCGTACCAGGTAACCCCAATCGAGTTCGCTTGCATCGTCGGCGGTATACTTGCAGAAATAGTTTTCATTTGCCTCACTCCAATAATCTGCAACTGGAATAGCGTTATCATCTACGACATACATGGCACTTTTAATTCCGTCAGATTGTGCTAAATCAATAGATGAGATACAGCAACCGGTATGCAAAGGAATATAATCGCATCCGCAATCTAACGTTAGTTGTAGTTACAAGGATACAAATAATTATCCTGCCAAGTCAGCCATAAAGAAGAGGCATTTTGAGCTGGAAAAAGTGTCATTGCAGTCGGCTGGCCAGAGCATTCTTTCATATCCCATATAGATTCTAAAATAATTTGTCCATTTACTGCTGCAGTAAATAAAAATTCTAGCATGAAGAGATTATGAGGATGATGTAACATTTTAACAGCATTATTCAATGGTCAATCCAAAAGCAAACCCAAATTATATTGCGTTTATTCATTTTAAACCCTATACCAAGTTTGAGAGCGATTGTTTTACATACTTATCAAGAAAGCCAGGTGTATTGATATTCACTTCAAAAATGTTGTTTTGCTGTTTGCTGTTCTTCCCATGGAAGGACCGCCAACGGACCGAGAAGAAGGAGACTGAGGAATAGAAGTGCCTTCATAGTTGACTGACATTTCATTCACCTCCTTGCTACTTTCACTATCTACTTTGTTGAACAATTTATTGATAAAGTTCTTTATCCAGTAATTCAAAACTTCATGGATAATCATACATAAACTTAATGGGCCATTCCATGCCATAAAATTTCGATCATTGTAAAGAAGACTGGTGTACTGAATTATGGACACTAGTACAAAGTACGCAATGGTGTTTAGTACCTGGCAAGGAATCAGTATACCCATGATTGGCGACTTTCTAATTAACCGTGTAAAAATCAGATAGGGAGATGTAATTTCATGTATATATCCATAAATGACTCCAATCTTGATGAAAATGACTACTGGCGGAACTGTATTTACGAAATAGAGCAAAAGATTCCACAATGGAAATAGATTATACCAATACGTGAATATTAAGGCTGTGTCGGGAAAGTAGCTTGTTCCGTATATATACCCACCGCCAGCCAGTATTGTATGCGTTGCGTAAAGTATGAAGAATCGCATTCGCCTTTGGCTCCGATCCTTGATAGCATAATAATCTAATATCAAGGTGAAAGTTTCAGAGATTGAAAGAAGAGTGGAAACGTTGTACAGAAAGTTAATCGACGATTCCACAATTTCGAATGATACATCGGATGGGTACTTTATCACCCAATCTATGAAATTCAGTACAACCCATAATATCCAAAGTATTTGAGACAGCAATAAGTTTATGGATCCTTTTGCTTTTCGTAAGGCTCTTTGTAAATCGCAAAATCCGGCATACAGGGATAATAATAATGCTAACAAATAAGAAATCAAACCAATAATCTCCGTTGGGATATTAAACAACGGTATCAATGTTGCCGCAGGAAAGTATGCTATCCATTCCGTTTTGGAGTTTCCACCTTCAAATTGAATGAATCCTGCTGATACAGACCTGTTAAACCTTTCGATCCAGTATTTGTTGGCGTTTTTTGTTAATTGAATATTTTGATAATTGCCCATACAATCCGTGGTATTAAAGATGTACAGCTGGTGTATATCACAAACCACTCCATCGTAGCAAATTCCATTTGGCTTTAAATACTGCGTTAGGTAACCCCAATCTAATCCCTGATCATCCAAGGTACTGTACGTGCAGAAATTTTGATTATTTGCTCCTCTCCAGTAATCATTAATGGTAATTTGATGATCTGATGACACATACGTAGAACTTTGAAATCCTAAGGATGTATGCAAATCTATCGAAGAAATGCAGCAGCCCGTAGGCAAAGGCAAATAGTCGCATCCACAATCTAAATCAGAGAGAAGTTACAGGGGTACAGGTAGTCGTTCTGCCACACAGAGTACAGCGCCGAAACCTGTGTGTCTGGAAATAGTGTAATTGTTGAAGGTTGACCTTGACAATCACCCACTTCCCATACGGATTCTAAAATATAACCAGCTTTTACACTCCCAAAAACTAGTAAAAAGTGTAGCATAAGAGGAAGTCGATGCTGATGATGTAACGATTCAAAAACTGACAAAGGGAATTATTTTCAGAATTATATAGTAGCACGAAATTATATATATTCAGTGGTTTTGCTTGTGGCCGTTTGGGGTTCCGCTGGTTTCTTCTCTGCATATTCGACTACATCTTGCGCGAGCTGTTCACTTGATTTCTGTAACTGATTGTCGATGCCATTGACATTAATGGTTTTCAATAATTTGTTGATAAAGTTCTTTATCCAACAGTTTAATACTTCATGCGTAATCATTGAAAAACTGACCAGTCCATTCCACGCCACTGCATTACGATCGTTCTCCAGAATTGACGTGTATTGCACAATGCCAATTAGTACTCCATACATAATTGTGTTTAGTATTTGGTAGGGTACCAAAACCCCCATGATGGGAGACTTCAAGACCAACTGCTGGTATATGGTCAGTGGCGAAGTTATCTTGTGGATATAACCATATAGATAAACAATCTTTCCAAAAATAAATATGATTGGCACTGTATTAACTATGTAAAACAATATAGTCCAGACCGGATACAAAGTATACCAGTAGGAAAACAGTGTTGCAAAATCATCACTATAACTTAGTATCGTAATATAACCCGCACCAGCCAAAGCTATATGTGTAGCAAATAGTATAAAGAATCGTATATTTCTTTGTCTCGAATCTCTTATTGAATAGAAATCCAGCACAAGAGAAAATGTTGCAGATACTGACAGCAGTGTTGAAATATTGTATATATAGTAATAAATGGCTTCTGCAAGCTTGTATCCAGAGTCGGAAGAATATATTATCGTCCAATCAATAATATTCAGAATGACCCAGATTATCCAGAGGATTTGGGAGGTAAGTAAAATCATAGCTCCCTTGAGCCTTTTCATAACTTTTAACACTTCTTTATAAGCTGCATAAACTGAGAGTGACAAGGCAAGTACGTAGGAAACGAGGCCGATGATTTCAATAGGTATTTGAAATGTTGGGACTAGAATTGCTGACGGGAAGTAAGCAATCCATTCAGTTTCTGCCTCTCCATTGGCAAATTCAATAAACGATGCCTGTAGAGTAGAATTGGATTTGTTAAAATTAAACGCGACTTCCTGACTAGACAATTCCAATATATCATATGATTCAGAACATTTCGAGTCGTTGAAAATATGCAGCTCATTATTCATGCATTTAAACCCTTCATAGCAAATTCCATTTGGTCGAAGATATCGCGTGAGATATCCCCAATCTATTCCCTGTTTGTTTGTACCTCTAAATTTGCAGTAGTATTGATTATTTGCCCCGCTCCAGTAGTAATTGCTTGGGATTATATCTTTCGATAGGACATAGGTTGTACTTTGAAATCCAAATGAAATCTCTGTATCCAATGAAGATATGCAGCATCCAGTATTAAGCGGTACATAGTCACATCCGCAATCTAATTTAGGTCAAGTAATACAAGGATACTGGTAATCGTTTGACCACAAAGTCCAAAGTGGAGATGCTCTTGTATCTAAAAATATTGTCATTATAGACGGCTGTCCATTGCAATTGCCTGTTTCCCATGCTGCTTCCAATATGTAATCGGCCAAAATTGTACTAAAAAGGATTATTATGAATATCATGAAGGGGTTGATAGAGGTGTGATGTAATGGAAAAATATGCAACGCAAAATTTATACAATTGATTTTTAGATAACCTGGTTAGGTTTACTTAATGTTTCGACACTGTTGAAGAAGCCATCTTTGTCATTTTGCAATCTGGCGTGTCATTATCTTTCGTTCCTACCTTTGATAGTAGCTCTGTAAGAAAACTTTTTATCCAGTAATTTAAAACTTCATGGATAATCATAGAGAGAATGATTAATCCATTCCAAGCCATAAAAT